>BGPR01000017.1:907246-930111 GCA_013235015.1 Araneus ventricosus | reverse complement strand
CAAGAAAACTAAGTTGGCAATAGTGAAGAGTCGAAATCTTAAATAGGTTAGACGATTCTGGAATATTACGGAAGGTCGCCAAGCCCGCCAACTGATCCTATATAAGCGGGCGACTGGCAATAGGAATTAGTTCTTATGCGGTTAGTTCGTGTGTTAACGTTTTCTCTGCTTGTCTATCAAGTTGTTTTATCTGTAGCTCTGTTTATTGAGTTAGTGAGCTTTATGAATAGCTGTGTATCTGCGATCATCTGCATTTTGCTGTTCTGGAATCTTAATGTGTTATTAAGTCAACTGCATTCATAATGAAGAGACAAGCTTCTATTCAAAACTTTTTGCAAAAAAAACATAGTGTAAATAGGCCTGTTAGTGACAGTGCTGAAGTTGACTGCGCTAGTAACAGTGGTTCTTCTGGTGTCGCAAATACCAGTACTGTTGATCCAGCTCGAGTTACGGGGGACTTCAACCAAGTAAGAAAAATTACCTATGATATTGGAAACTATTGTCTAAGCAATTCTGTTTGTTCGTTAACAAATGAAGAAAACATTTCGCTTGTTTAAAATGTTTGGAAGCCTCAACCTGTATACAAATTTCCTTCTACTTTTAGTAGTTCTACATTCAGACCATACTAGATCTTTTCAAATGAAATGGCTAGAAGAATTCGAGTGGTTAGCTTATTCTGAAGAAAAATCCGGATCTTTTTGTAAATATTGCGTAATATTTTCGCACTCCAAAAATGTAGGAAAAGGAGATAACCAAGTAACAGGGGCATTAGTAACACAGGCTTTTAGTAATTTGAGAAAAGCCAAGGAAATGTTTCGTAAACATGAAATTGCACATATAAAAAATCAGTCTTGATTGCTGAAAACACAAAATCCATTGTTAAAAAAAAAAAAAAAAAAACTGAGAGTGTCATTAACCAAGTCAATGCTCGAAGAAGATTGGATATTAAAAAGAACAGAAAAAGACTTATCCCTATAATATAAACTATAAGATTTTGCGAAAGGCAGCAAATAGCAGTAAAAGGTCATCGTGACGGTGGACGAATAAGCCTAGAAGAGCCAGAAAAAATGACGGAAATTTTCGATCACTCCTGAGATATAGAGCTAACAGTGGAGATAATGACCTTAAAGACCAATAATGAACAGTGGTGGGAGGAGCATGTACACAAGTTCTTTTATTCAAAACGAGATCATTAACACGATTGGTCATTTAATACAATCTCAAATGGTGAGAAATGTCAGGAAGTGTATTTTTTATTCCGTCTTGGCAGATGAAAACACTGACAATAGCCAAATAGAACAGTTTTTTCTTTGTTTACGGTATGTTGAAGACCAATCATACAAAATTAGAGAAGATTTCCTAACTTTTGTCCCCGTTTATGAGGTTACTGGTGCAGGCTTTGGTAACAGAGTGTTAGAGACCTTGTCAATTTTAGGCTTGACTTAAAGAAAATGAGAGGTCAAGGATACGATGATGCTGCCATGATGAGAGGGCAATTCAGAGGGGTACAAGCTTCTATCAAAGAAAAAGTACCACTAACCTTGTATACACATTGTGCTTCACATAGTCTAAATTTGTGTTTGTCGGATGCAAGTAACATTCCTTCTATAAGAAATTGTATGGGGGTTATCAAAGAAGTCTGCAGATTCTTTCATATGCCAGCCAAAAGAACTGAAATCAATGATATCTGACTGTTGTCCTGAACAGAAAAAAAGAAACTTATTTCACTATGTAAAAACACGATGGGTGGAAAGGCACGACTCGGTGTTTTTATTTAAAGATATTTTAGAACCAATCCTTCTCTCTCTTTTGAAAACAGAAGAAGAATCACGTGACTCAGCACCTAAGGCACATGCTCTAAGTAGTTCTATCAGTCAATTTCAATTTCTTGTCAATCTTTTTGTTTTGAGCCGGGTGCTGTCAACTACACATAACTTATCTGAGAAGCTTAAAAAAAACATAGATCTTTCTCAAGCCATGGCAAATGTTACAAGTGTCTTAGATCTACTATCGAAACAAAGGGTAAATGCTAATGACAACTTTAAAACCCTGTATGCTCTAGTAAAGGAAATCGCTGCAAAACTCGACATTAAAGAAGAGATTCCAAGAGTTTGTCGCCTTCAAACAGCCCGCAACAACGTCCCTTACAGCACAGAAGAAGAATACTATCGACGAGCTGTTTATGTACCTTACCTTGATGATTTTTTTAATTCACTGAAGGAATGCTTTGAATCTCCCAAGGAAACAGTTGCATCCTTACAACACATCCTTCCAGAATTTTGTACCAAAAGAGATTTCTATTCATTGGAAGCTGCTTTCAATTTCTACGAAGAAGATTTGTCACATAAAGAGGTCATGTAAAGTGATTTTATGTTGTGGAAAGAAAAGTGGAGTCAGGAAAAATCTGAAAATCTTCCCAAAACAGCCATTAGTTCTCTAGAAAAAATGTGACAAGAATTTCTTCCCCAACATTTATATTCTCTTGAAACTACTAGCAGTTCTGCCTGTTTCTGTTGCAACCGTGGAAAGAAGCTTCTCAAGTTTAAGAAGATTGAAGACTTACTTAAGAAATACTACATCGGAAAGTAGGCTTAATAGACTAGCAGTACTTTCGATCCATAGAGACATTAAAATAAGAGATGAAAAAGTTTTTGATAAGTTTGCTAGTGTACAAAAAAATCTGGACTTCGTTTTGTAAACTTTACATAAAAAGGCAAACTTTTTTTTATGTATTCACTTTATGACACCGTATTTATAGCTCAATAATAATAAACCAACATTCTTTTCCGTTGTATAAAATTTACTTTTGTTGGGACCAGAGCAAAAAAAAATCTTTATTAAAAAAAGTTAACACATTAAGTAAGTAAAAAAGTAAGGGAAGCGAGGAAAATAATATTAACGCGAATACAATTAAATGTTCAATACGCGCGTGTTATAAGAAACGCGCTATCATATAATAAAGCATTAGTTCAGTTCAGTTACAAAAATAAACTGAAAACATAAAAAAATAATAATAACTAGATTGTTTAGTCCCAACACTTTATTTAAAACCCCTTGAAAACTATCTTTAATCATGGAATGATAGTTTACTTAAAAAAATAAACAAAAAAGCAAGCGCAAATAACTGTAAGTATTGCCCCTCCCAAATTATAACCTATATTCGCCACTGATAATGGAATATATCTATGTTACATACTAATGAGTTGCCACTGAGGCACCTCATTCTGGAAATGGACGGCTGCACAAGGGACCATATTCATATTCTGGACTTATTGGATTGCTTCTAAAAGATTGTGAAAAAATCCAGTTGTCAAATTGACTGTACTCTTCGGCCTTTGGATCTGAAAGATATCAAAAAGCTAAATACTGACCAACAATATTTATATCGCATCTGTCTTGCCACAAAAGATGGTAGTTGCTCTTCTAGCGTGACTGACAATAGCACAGGTAAACTCAGTTAAGCACGATGGCTGACCCCCCACAAACCATTTGTTACGGTTATACATTGGCACTCCATGTCCATCACAGGATTTCATAATACTCGTGAAGTATGTAATGCTGGTTTATGCTCCAATGTGGTTCGAGATAAAAATGAAATCGAATTGCCAGTAAGGTGCCAAACATTTCTGGAATATGATTTCCCTTGAAAGGCAGCTTCCAAACAATGTTAAGCAAAGTATTCTAAATAATGCATATTTTGCGCATCTCGAACATCTATTTTTAACAATGCTACATGATTCTAGAAAGCACATCCAGGAATTAGCAGTTAGGCGTATTCTCGGCGCCAGGGAAAAGAATACGAAGAACTCGGGTGGTTTGCGTTTGTACAAGCTTTCTAAACTCAATTTCGAAGCAGCCGATTATCTTGATTTAATTTATTGGTCAAACTGTGTTGTAACAAAGCCGCCTCTTACAATGTATATAAAGGACAAAGACTTGAAAGAAATGTGCAAAGAAGAACAGTTTCCAGTACTAACTTTCGAGGAATTTCTATGCCACACGCAATCTGTTGAACGATGTGTTAAACTAATATCTGAAGCTGCAATGAAAGTTTGTGGTGAGACTGCAAGAGATGGATATATTCGTTCCAAACTTCAAGCAAGGAAAGAACTTCCAACGTTTGACAACAAGGGACAATATTATTCGAACTCCTAATATTCAATATGCACGAGGTATTATTATATATATTTCAAATTTGTAGATTTTTGTTCTAATCTGTATTTTATCTGCTTGTAATTCAAGAAAAAATATGCTGCTATCAATTTCGTAAAATAAAAATCAATAAAAAGTTAAATTACGTAATAATTATAGAATTATTATTATTTATAGTACTATTTAATTAATCATTTAATGTCAATATTAATTTCGAAAAATAATTTTCATAGCACAGTTTTTTAGAAAATCCGATATTTTTTTTCATTTTTCTCCAATTTTTCATGACAGAGGCGCGCGGTTAAATATTGCGAGAAATTGATAACATTTTTTGCGGATTCTAACTGACACATTATGTAACATTTTCATTGTATGCCAGTAAAAATTTTGGAATTTTTTTCCAAATATATTTTTTCACAAAAAACGGTTTCTCTCTTTTTTTCTGTTTTTCAATGTCAAAGAGGCGCGGCTAAATATTGAGCAATATTCAAGAAAATTTTTGCGAGTTTCAACTGGCCCATAATGAAACTTTTGCGTACTATGTGAAAATGAATTTCCAAAAAAAGAATTTTTTTAGCATATTTCGGCCCAACCTAGTGTATACTGAAATTATATATATATATATATATATATATATATATATGAATAGATGTTAATTACTTACTAATTTTAATTTATTATAAATAAAATTTAAAAATATAAGTAAGATGGCATGTTAAGATGTGATAGGGCCCCTTTACTCATGGCAACCACTATTTTTAGACCCAGTCCACCACTGGATTCATGAATCCGCGGAATTCGATTCATGAATCTAATTCTGCGGATTCATCAATCCGATTCCGCGGATTCGTTCCTTTTGGTCGGAATCGGATCCGGTCGTTCCTTTTGAGGAGCCGGATCCGCGGATTCGTTCCGGAGTGAACGACACATCATTACTTCCAACTCACCTACAACAAATGAGGAAATTGCACTTTCCCCCCTAGAATTGATGTTGTGAATCATTGAAAATATGAAAAAATCACACCGATAATAAGTGAAATTTTTAAATAATTTATTTCATACTGATGCACATTTAATATTTTTATCAAACAGAAATCTTTCCAATGTTTATAAACAGATATGTTAATATACAATTCATCCATTTACTATATATACTGAACATTTAGGAAAAATCTATATTTTCAAGAATTTCTTTACCATAATAAATTTTTTATAAAAAAACATTGTATTGTCAAAACAGTATTTGAATGGAAGATATATCAGTAACTAAATGCTTCCATCAGACAGTATAAAAGTGTCAGTTTAAAGTTTTCTTACATCCAGAGACCTTATGAACTAGTGTTTTTCTACTGTGTATGAACACAAATTAATACCTACGGGGACAGCATTTGATCATCTGCATTAGCAAGAGCAGTTTTCAAAACAACCAAAAACATTGTCATAAAATGATATGTAAATCAAATCTAAATTAAGTAAATAATGTTTATGTACAATGGTTGATATTTAATAATTACAACAGAACTGAAATTGACAAAAATATTAAACAAGTAGATACAAATTACATCATAAAAATTCTTTTTGAATATACTTATAAAAAATGCCACTTACATAAGTCACAATGAAAACAATACAGGGTAGCACAAACCACTAGTACACTATTTCACATAATTTTATGCACTTGCTCACTATATTTACCTGAAGATAAATTTAATGAATGTATAGCAGTGGCATTAGCATTTCTAGCTAATACAATATGTCTTTCATGTTATTACAGAACATGCATTCATTTAAAACATGAATGAATATTACTTAAAAGAATGTAGATAATATGACGAATGCTTGCATCTGATATTTTTTTTTTTTGGAAAAGTGATAAGAGAAAATGCCCGATAGTCATATTTTGAAAAATATGGCAAGATCATTCAACTGAAAAAAAGGTATGGAATCATCCTATTATGTCCCCAAGAAGAATTTCCATCATACAAAAAAAAAAATCGATTAGATTTTGCTGTATGATTTCATATTTAAGAATAAGTCCTGAAGGCACACTATTCAATCTTTCAAATTATCAGCAAAATGGTTCACTACGCTTTTAAAACGTGCATAATAGTTATTCTGTGATGTTAGTGCTGAGACCGATTAGAAAATGCTGATAGTTCAACTGCAATAAACAGCAAACCTATGAATACATTGGACACCAGTGAACCTAATTGAAAGGTGAAGGAATTCTACGAGTTACAGGCCATCAGGGATGTGAAGGCCGTTTTAATAGTTTATCTAATGTAGATCAGTATTTCAAAAACTTTGTATTTTTTATTTCCTTCTTTGTTTATTTTTCTACTATGATTAATAAAAAGAGCAGAAGCAATTTTTGTGCCACCATGTGCAAAATGAAACTAAGCCAAGCAATTTCGATGTATATAAGTGGTTTGGGCAGTGTACTAATAATATCCTTAAGGTTTTTTTTTCATGGAGAAAAATGCACAAAAGAGATCAAGTAAAACATTACATAACTTTAGTATAGTATACTATCAATTCAACAGGAAGTAACTAGAGTATAACCGTAGACGGTTAACACTGCCTACCTTCTATCTATCAAAATTAGTGTTTGAAAATATGTTTTCTCTACGAACTTATTATACTTTTTTATCGTTTTGTTTTCTGAGGAACACCAAAGCACTTTTTTATTTTAAAATAAAAATCGTGAGGAAAAAACATTAAAAATTTCCACTCTCATTGAAAAATTAAAATAGTATTACATAAGAAACTTAGACTTTTATTTTCATTTTCGACATCACTATTAAAATATGCTGAAATGAATATTTTTATTTGGATTCAAAATAAAACATAAAGTGTTTTGAATATAAAAAAACGGCTTCAAAATCTGAGGGGCTGATTCAGTTTGAAGCATTTCCTTTCTTTATCACTTAATATGCTAGGGTAGGGAAAAAAACTTTATTAGTGTACCTCAAAATGTAGAATAGTATAATATTTTTTTTTTATCAAAACTCTGCGGAGGGGGGTCAGACAAAGCGCTGATAGAAATACTTTAAGTAAATTGGAATTTTAGTGACATTCATAATGAATTTGAACTTTTAATGGCTGTTTAGGAATTTTCTTCTTATAATACTTATTGTGGCTTAATTTTCATATCGTTTTATTTTCAGCATCTCACATTTTGTGCTCCCCCCCGGATTTTTGATAAAATAATAATGTTCTACTTTTTAGCACACTAATAGGAAGTGTGTTTTAAAAACTTTATTTTTATTATTTTCTTCTTTTATGTGTTTAATTTATAATTCATTAATATTAATATTATGGAATCTTGTTACCACTTCTTTCTCAGATTCATTACCAGGCGGCATCCCTCGTACAGAATCTAAATTAATCAATTAACTGATAATTAAATTCTGAAAATACTAAAATAGTGTATAATCATCAAGAACACACAAGCGTATAAAATTTCAAAAACTCGAGCACATCAGGAAGAGAGAGAAAAATTGATCACGAAATTCCATCTTACAAACATGAAACAAGTAAAGTTAAATAAAAAGTGTGTTAAAACGAAATTTATGCATACATAATTTTTGCTGCCGTATATTTCTTCCTTTAAATTTGTCTCAAGCAAAATGAAAATCACTAAGCAGAGATAATGCTAATAAAGACATCAAAAATCACTAGCACCTTAAAATTGTAGAAATGTCAAATTTAACATTTTTCATATGGGGGTATTGCATTTTTCTATCAAGACTGATTCCTATCTATTGCTAGTAGTTATTTTTGTATCTCAAAAAGAGGCTTATTAAAGAAATTCAAAGTATGAGAAAATGTAAAATAACATGATTTAATATTTATATACAAGAACTTAATTATCAGATACCTTGGACTGTTAATGGTAAAATGAGCCATATTTTAAGAATCAAACTTAGTAACGAACACTTAAGCAAGCAACTGAAACAGAAGAATTATTTTCAGCAATACATTAATAAAACCTTTTCTAAGGAGAAACTCAGTAAATTTATCAGGAAACAAAAATTACAGACGTATAAACAAATGAGATAGTCAGGAATAGCACTTTTATTAATAAATTAGCTTTTAAATTACACTTTCAAAAGAACTTTTCAGTAAGAGTTAAAGTGAAAAACATACATTAACATTTATAAAAGTAGAAGAAAGTTCAATTCTTGAATTGGTAATTTTATTAAATGAAAAAACATAAATATTAAAATTCTTACAACATGAACTTCCAAAGTTTATTTTTAATAATACCACATAACTGCTGAACTTTTAAAAGATGATCGTGTGTTCGCATTACTACAAGCTTCTGATAACTAAAATTTACTAAAAATATATATCACATTGATATATTAGTTTCATAAAGTAGTAAAATATATGTTGATAGTATTGTAAACAAAATAGATAACTAAACAATTTTGAAGAAAAACGAATTTCATGAAAAAATAAATCAATCTTATTCATGGAAATTCATACAGGCAAAAAATTAATAAATTGAAAAGAACATGCACATAACATTTCTCCAAAATACCGTCTCTAGTAAAAACGTTTTAATTGGACCATTGGTCAGTTTGGTAACCAGGGCTAAAGACAAGGAGTTTTTTGAGAAGGAGGAGAGGGATATGAAATCATAGAAAAAAATACTGGTTTTTACTGTTTTTCTTTAGTATAAAATTTAAATTTATAAATACAGATTTAAAAAGTTCATTATGCAATCCATAAACAACAGAATATTTAAAATTTTGATAGTGAAAGAAAGGACTTAAATTTATCAATTTTTTAGGTACAGTAAAACTTCGATTAACCGTTAGTTTCTGTTATTCGTCGTCTAAAAACGTTACAGAAAAGATTTTATCGAAAGCTTACTTTCATCTGATGATGACAAGACTGTCAAAGAATTTTGGATGAGATAGAACATAAAAGGGGCTATTTTCAAAGTAGCCATTGCCTGGGCTGACCTTACAGTGTCTAACCTAAAAAATGGATGGAATAAACTCGTACTTGAAACTGTTGACGAAACTGAGACTGTTTAGTGTTGACGAAATTATGCCACTGGGCAACAATGTTGGACTAAACAGTGAAAACATTACGCCAGAAGAAGTACCAGACTGGTTGGAATGTGACAAAATGGATGGAGGCTTTGAAACTTTGGCCGATGATGAAATTGCTTCTAGTGTAATTATCAGGAGTGTAGTGGAGCCGGAATGCCATTCCAGCACTGGTCCCCCCCCCCGGAAAATAAAAAAAAATGTCAAAACGTCCTTCAAACAGATCGATTTTTGCCATCCAGATTAGAGTTTCGGCACTGCTTATTTTGCACCATTACCATTATGGTAATGGTGATTACCACTGAAGAAGAAGAAATTGATAACAATGAAGGATCAGTTGTTAACCAAAAACCTACAACTAGCCACTCATATCAACGTGCATCGACTGTTTTGAAATGCACGAGGAAGCAAATGCAACACAGATACATATTTCTGTGTAAGGTACGCAACACCGAAGCACAGAAAGCTCAAGCCTCAAAGACACAGAAGGAGATGACAGATTAGGTTAAAATAACGTAGGTTCATAGTATTACAATACATTTCTATACAATACTACTCTTATATTGAAGTTTATGTTGATCGTTTTGTAAAATTAAAAGCACTACGTATATTCACTTTCAAAGGATTTTATTTTCATTTTCATCCCAAGCCAGTAGTGAAATCATGTTACAATACATATGTATTAAAGAGATTTCTGTTATTCGTCACAGCCCTAGTCAGGACAGCGAGGGTTAATCGAAGTTTTACTGTTTTATAGCCAAACAATATATAAATATGAAAAATGTGAAATATTCCTAAGAAGCAGCAAAAGCTTAAGAAAAGAAAAGGACAATTAATTAAAAAAGCAACCATGATTCAGTTTTCTGCAGTTTAAACATGAAAAATATGCAGTTTTTTTAAAAAATTTGTGCACTATATCTTTAAAAGGATAGTTTATTTTGGAAGTTTTGTATTGGAAATTTAGATAAAATTGATACCTGAATCAAAAAAGAAAGATTACATGAAAAGATATTTTAAAATAAGTTTTAATGAACCTACATTCTACATCACGATTTTACAGTAAAGAATACTGTGTGTGGAGGGTGGGGGATAAATTTACACATCCCTTGTTAGATGCACACTGCAGGTGAAAATACTATTTCCTAATACATATAAATAAGTCCTTAGAAAAGAAAATAATAATAGTTTTCACAAGCTCACTTAATTACAGAAACACAGGTGTTATTTTCAGTTGACGAAGGTCAAGCAAATGGCAGGTCTGTTTTCACGTATAATAGTTTTAAGCTGATGAAAATGGCACTTAATACAACTACCTCAGTCTTTTTGTCAGCCATATGAGAGCCTCATGTTAGACAACATGACAAAGAATGTTCATCATTCATTGTCACTCAGCAACAGAAATGCAAGTGCTTTTTATACTATAAAATAGATATACTTACAATAATGCCAGAAATCTAAAACATTTACACTTACAACAAATTATTCTAAGAGAGAACAAGGTACGATTTCTTGCTGAAATCTATATAATATGTGCTGCTTCTGTATAACTCTGCGTCATCTTTGGTTACAAATTTTTACATCAGAGCAAATAAATAAAATTTTTAAGAGGGTAGGCAAACATAATTTTTTTCATTAGCAAGTTCCTATTTACTCTCACAACAAATTGATATCTGTGCAACAATTTATCCATCCTTATTTTCATAAATTATTAAAAAAATAAAGTACTCACACTTCAAAAATTTAAAATCTCTGCAAACATCGTAAAAATATAAATGCACTTCACAGATATTATTGCAGCTTTTCGCGCTATCCCAAATATAATGTACACATTCCGAAGAAAATGCAAAAACACTGCATTTATAAAGAGATACACAAAAATGCAACTCAGACAATGAAAAAATTTATCAAATTGTCAACTGCATTGACATTTTCATAATAATTTTTATTTGATGACAAAATTTCCGGAAATATGTTAAAAGCATCTATAAAATTTTATACAATATTTGAGAGAATTTCATATCATATTAAATGATTACAAAAGTTTTTGATCTGGATAGAATTTCAAGAAATCCCCAGAAAAAGTTTACAAAAGTTTTCACAAATGCTATCAAATATTTGTATGAAGTCTGAAAATTGCAATACATAACATCTTATAATTTTAAAAATATCTAAATGTCAAAGTGTTATTCTTCCAAAATACATAGTAGAAACTTCTAATTTAGTGATCTCAACAACTTCACCCATTTATAATAATAAGAATCTTTTTATAAAATCAGGCGGATATGCATGATCAAAAAAGACCAAAGATTTAATGCCACTATAATTAGTTTCCTAATATGTCAAACAAAACACTGTAACAATTTGAAAACAACGAAAAAATATATAAAATCATGCACAAAAAAACAAGTACAAATGCGGAAAAGAATCTGAATCTTATACCACTATATACAGGACTACTTTATTGATGTTTATTGAACACTATGTTTCTTGGTCCAGAAGGCATAGTTACATGAAAATATATATCAAATCAACCATCTGAAAGGCAACTACGATTTGAAATATAATGCTTATTCTTTGAATATGCAGTGTTTCTTTGTTTATGCAGAATTTAAATTATATAATGCTCATTTTTAGAGTATGAAACTCAACATGATTTGTATTAAAGCAATAGCATACTGTTAAAAATGCAATAATAAATTTAACAAAATTAATATTTCTTCTTTCAGAATCTGAATACCAAAAATTAACTTCATACAACAGAAGTCAGAATATTTTTATGGATATAAGTAAATAAAACATTTTTTACAAAATTTCCGAAAAAAAAATGAAGTACATATTAGGTGCGAGGAGATTGCAATTCACAAATAACTTTGATCTGATAGAAAATGAAATCCCCGAAGAATAAAAAAAGTTAAGAAATTGGCATGGTATACAAATCATAAAAATATTTTATGTTATTAGTTTATATACTTCAAGAATTTCATGACAGCTTCTTTTTTTTAAAAAATTATTTTGCCCAATCTCATTTAGAACTATTTATTGCATCAATACAAACCAAGGCTTCCACTTTATATCCTAGAAATAAGATACTATAAGAAAGTGGTACCTAGGAGGACTTTTCTTTGATTATTCATAAATAAAAAGAGAGGGATATTTTTTTCAAGTTGTGTTAAAAGAAAAAAAATGAACTGTTTCTGTAGCAGCAAGTCAATCTAAAAATCATTGGTACATTCGAGATATGCAAGGGAGACCTTTTTGGAATTCTCATTTTTTGCACTTAATCTTGCTTCAACAACAACTACGAATTTGTAGGAAACATGTTTAACACTAAACCTGCCGCGACTACCGTTTTCCAATGGCAGTTTCAATGTATCGGTGAAGTGTCGGTACATTTAGTGTTAAATGGTATAAATATAGAAAATGTTGCTGTAAGAAATATTCCCTGTTCATTCAAATATCCTTAAAAATAAAACAATAACAGTCAACAATGCACAGCATCATTGAATCTTCAAATCATGAACACATATTACTTGAATGATAGGAGTTATGGGATTTGAAGCAACAAAGGCTGTAATCCCCTCATGAACACATCCTTTCACAGATTATTTACATACAATTATTAACCATATTATATGAGAAATGGTTTAGAGATTACTTTCAGAAATGTAAAAAAAAGATGACTGGCAAAATAAATAACATTAATAAAAAAAATGCAAAACACAAATTCAAAATACTATCATCCTCTTTACACTAGAGATATTTGATTTCCATTTCAAAGCAGGCAATATCATTTAACTATACAACTTTAAATTGTCTCTCGTCGTTTAATCTAGGTTAATTATCATATCTAGAATACTGAGAAGAAATAAAGAAAATGTATCAATCACTCATGACTCAATAATATTAACCTTTATTAATAATTTCTTTGCCCATAACGCGATATATAATTGTATTCCTTTATAAAAGTCGTCTACGCACCGGTGAGTAAGTAAGTTCTTCACAAATAGGTAATCAAGCATTACCACTGTAAGCATGTGAAGTTATGTGGGCATTACATTACATTCAATATTATAAAGAATTTGCTCGCACCCAGATAGCAATTTTAGTTTGCAGAAAGCTTGCTACAAATTTGTCATGACAAGAGTGCAAGCTTACAGCAAGTTAACGAAAGCTTCGAAGTCACCATGGAACGAATTTGCAGTAAGTTTGCCACAAGCTTCTTGTGCAAACTCATTGCAAATTATAGCAAAAACAAAGTACGAACACAACCCGGGATAGAACTCGCGACCTACCGATTAGTAGACAGACGTCGATACCACTCGACCAGTTCGGCTACGACAGGAGAAGATAGATTTCGCTAATACATCGTTTGCTTCGATTCGTATACAATTTATTTTAAACTTTTTTCTTGATTTCATTAATTTTTTGAGTTGAGAATATGATTTGAAGTCAAAGAGAGAGCGATTTTCGCTAATAACAACGTTTTGCTAGTAGAATAAATTATGAAATTAGAGTTCAAAAGTAATTACGTTAAAATGGGACAAAATGTATAAGTTTATTTTTTAACAAACATTGACTGTTTTTTCGGTTTAATTTTGTTTATAAATGCTAAAATTTCAACATTAAGAAAAAGGCGATATACTTTTCTTTAAAGTGCGAATGATATATTTAGTAAAAAGATGGAAAATGTTTCAAAAATTTTTTTATAAAAAAGTTAGTTTTTTTAACAAATTATCATTGATTTATTGAATTAATAAAACGAAGGACGGTCTAGGAGATGCTATTAAAAATCGGATGTTTTTTTTTTTTTAAACAGAGACAAAGATAATTATCTCTTTGTGCTGTCTTTGCAGGAAGCTTGTTTTGCATACTTGCTGCAAGTTTGATTTGCATGGGAGGTGGCGCTATTTTGTCACATCGAACTTGCTACAAGTTCGTTTCAAGTTTGACGCGTCAAATTTTGCCATGGCAAGTCAAAATCAAACTTGCTGCAAACTTACGTGCTATCTGGGCATATTTTCAATGGATTTTACCTTTTTAAAATCCTAATATTAGCAATATAAAAGGTAACTTAGAGCGATAATTAGTGGATATTACTTCCGAACAAGCCGCCAAAATGGTATGTTACTAAATAAAAACGATCAAATAAATGGTACAGTTTATTGACTAGTACACACGTCTTGATACTTATTATTCTGCATTTCATGAACACTTTTTGAGGTTTACTTTTTTTACTTATCTGGCAATGATAAATATGAGTAGTCCATGGTATATCCCAAGCCTTTCTGGAACGGAAACTCTAGAAAATCCATTAGCAAAAGCTTGTTACTAAAGAAAGGTCAAAATAGAGATGCTCTCAGACAAACATATAATGAAAGGATATATATTTTAACATGCACTTCATGTTTCAATGACCTTGGATGTCGCTTAGATACTACTTTAATTACTGACATTACCGATCAATAATACGCTTCCTACAATTTTTCAATACAAATCGCAAGCTTCTTAGAATAATTTTAGTTAGTTTTTGTTGAATTATTGAATCTTATTTTGACATATTTTCATTCTTTAGGGTTTTTTTCCAATAAATTTATCAACCAGTTGAAGTGTTTTAAATGATAAAAAGACTTGTTTGAATTTCATTAGCTTGCCTCGAACATGTTCAGTTTTCGTGGTCGGACATCCTGTTCTAGTGTGTGATCGCCTAAAAACTATATCTGCAAGGTTGACTTCCATCGAACATGACATTCTTCAAAATCAGCAACAAAGAATGGTGTGTCTGTTATATAGGTAACAAAAATGTTAAGAAAGTATTGACATGCTATTTCGAAACAGCGCTCTGTGTGCATATCGTTCATCTAAAATATGTTAGATCAAAAACAAAGTGCCAATTCCAGTTAAAATGACATTCTTAGAAAGATAATTAAAAAAACAAATTTGGTATATTAACTTAGTTTCATTTCTTCAAAATGACTTGCAGTCACAGAGGTCTCATTAAAGTAAGAAAGATTTTGAGTGCATTCACACAAAGAAGTATTTCCAATAGCTTTTACATGATATTTTGCTAAGGTAAAAAAAAAAAAAAACCCTGTTAAGTACTATTCAAACAAAATTTCTAGATTATGAATGCTCAGATGCTGCAGACAAAATTAAAATGACCAATGTAAAGTTCAATTATTACATATTAAAACTATTTCACACAGATTCCAAGAGAAAAATACGTACTTTTCAAGATATACATCTGATACCAAAATAACAAAAAAAAGCCAATAGAAAAAGTTGCATACTATGCATTTTAAAGAGATTAAATGCATCATTAAAATATTATAAAACATACACATCAACACAACATACAGAAATACATTAAAGAATAAATGCCGTACACAGAAAGAAAAACAGATCAGAAAAGGAACAGAATTACACTATAATCCAACTGAAAAATGGTTTATTAATAGATAAACAAGCTCTTATGTCTCATCTGTCTGAGAACACTTATACCATGCTTAAAAATAAAATAATTTTATTAAGAAGCTTCGAAATAAATTCCACAAACAACTGTACTAAAAAATTTATAAATTTAAAAAAATTGTTAGGTCCATATCATAAATAGTACATATTTTCTTACATCTTATCATTAAAAATTGTTTCGAAGTATTTTTTTCTATTTTCTAATTACATATTAAAAATACATAAAGTGAAACCTTAAGAGCCTGAGTTAAATTAAGGCTGAAAACTGTTTATATCTGAAACATTTTTCACCTTCTGGTTTCAGTTAGAAAAAATTTGTTTTTTTCGACATTGTGCGTCATAATTAAACTAAAATTCAAAGTAGTTCCCAGAATACAGAGTCTAATTGGGCAGAGGGAAATACTCTTCTTCAAACAGTTCAGCAAAAAATGATTAATTGTTATAATGAAGATTAAAAAGATAAAAGAGACAACAGGAAAAAAAGCAAATCAAGACACAAGTGTTAATTTTTAATATATTATATATCTTGCTCAACGTTTACTGGTCCATTAGTCAGTTTTTCTACTAACATGTTTACGGTGCATATAACAACATCCATCTTCCTATCCAGATTTACCAGCTGAAAAAAATGAATAGTTAGTATATAAAGAATAGAAATACTATAAAAACAAAGGAATTACATTGATCATACAAATAATTAATAATGGATAAAAGAGACACAGAGAAAACTAGTGCTAAAATATTGCAGTTTTCTAAGGTTATAGATAGACTGTGCATTTTCCATAATTTCATGGAAATAAAGAGTTGATTAAACTATTCAATTAGAAATTGAGTATTCAATAATTACCTATAGTTAATGACAATTCTTCTCTTTAATGGTAAAAATGTCCAAGCATTTAAATTGTACGTTTTTAAGATCATTGCAAACATAAAATTGACTGATACTCTATAGATATTCATACGTAATATCATTCGGCAGAACAGAGTTTAAAAAATTTAAAAATATTTCAGATAAGGTGAAATTCAAAATAATAGCAATAATTTATAATAGCAATTATTTCAATAATAGCAATTTCTCCAAACTAAAAATTTAAATATAAGAATAAACTAATCGCACTTAAAATGGTTTAAAAGAAACATTAAAAGAGTTTGCATTTTCACACATACTTCAAATATTTATTGGTTACAAATTTATAGTTCACATTTAGATGAATAAAACATATTCTTTTTTATATAAACAGAAATTAATATTTCTGACATTATACAAACGGTATTAAATAAAGATATAAAAAAAGTTACTTATAAACAGGGGCAGGCTTTGACAATATGAGGCCATAGGTGCCAAATTGTTTTGCCTCCCCCCAAATGTCGTAAATTCGCTGTCGGCTTTGCACTACGATGTATGTCGAACAGATCTTGAGGTCTCGCAAGGTTTCAAGGCTCGAGGCGATCGCCTCTAGAACCTGTGCGAAAGACCACCACTGCTTATAAAATAAATGAAATTCTCCAACTAATTTTACAATTGGGGGAATAAAGAAAAGTAAAATTTTTCATTCTTACTGGCATATGATTTTGTAAGGTGATATGTTAATCATATAATTACGTAGTATTTAATTTCTTTAATAACTTGCAACATAAAGGTAAACAATTATCGCTTACTTGCTGCTCCATGCGATGCAAACGAGCCCCAATTGTCATAGGCTTCATTCCCTTTTCTGTAAGATAAGAACCTGGTTTCCCAAGAGTGTGATCCAACCTGATACAATGATAAAAAGATTGTTTTTGCAAATGGACACAGAGAGAGCTTTAGGCGCTATAAAGTATTATGTAAATGAAACTGAAGATTTAACACAAAAATAAGATGGCTGAAAACGAAGATCAAATATGAACAGATGATAGTAATATACTGTTGTAAATAGCAACACTGGATTCCAGTTCTTTTGATTAGTGACATAAATGTATAGTATGCCCGTCAGTGCCTTAAAGAATGTTCCAGGTGCTATTTCATTATTACGTTTCATCGAACACAACAGTTCCTAACAATTATGATTTATTAAAGTTTATAACAGGACTATAAGAAACATACTAGCCTGTCCGTACCCCGTACATACAGGGTTCCACATGCAAGTTGAATATTCAACCTCTATTGATACTAATATCTCACAGGTGCCCATATGGTTGAGAGTGATATGGCACGAAGGTAACAATATTGAGGGTGTTGTGTAATAACCGAGTTCAGTAAAACTGAATTGAAAAATAAGTTAAATTTTTTACTACTTTCATAATTCCATCAGAATGAAATTAAGTGTTAAAATGCAGCTTAATTTTTTAAATAAATAAATAGAACATACGTTCAGAATTATAATTCAGATATAATAAAATAAGTTACCTTCTTTGAAGCTCTTTGATACGAACCATCATATTTAAGTGTCCTTGTGAATACTGTTCAATGACATCTCTAACATCATATGGCTTACGAGCTTGCTACAAGAGAAAAAAACTTTTAAGTTTTAAAGATTTTAAAACACTGGCATAGCAAGGGCAAGAAGTGCCCAGGGCAAAACATGATTTTATCCTCTTAGCAATGGCAAATGACGACCGGGGAATCATATTGTTTTTCTCCCCCTCTCCATCATATTTGACTTTAATACGTGACATAAACACAATGTTTCATCTCCATGGTGCCCCCTAAGACTGATGCACGGGGCATTTATACCCCTTTTGCTCCCTGGTTACTACACCACTGCTTAAAAATATTAAATACCCCCAAACACAAGGACACTTACAAATTAGTTTCACCAGGAATACAGTCAGGGATGACCTTAACTAAGACAATTTGGAGTGGAAAACTAATTTTATTTAATAAACAGTAAAACCAGTCTGTAACGATATTGTAGGGACCAAGAAAATATATTGTTATAGTCAGGTTATCGTTATACACAGTTTGAGAATTTGGGCATCCAATGTTTATATGCGAGTACTAACATATTTTATTACGGTTATCAGGTCGGCGCCGACGTGAAAATGTCTAATGAGCGCCTTTATACAGTGGCAATATTAGGGGAAAATGGCTGATGGTTAACACTTGACCTAACTTAACCTAATGGCTTATGGTTAACACTTGATCGGCGCCGTCGTGCGCCGCATGACCTTGCACGTATTGACGGCGCGGGCCTGACGCTTATTGATTCATCTTACAAATACATAGCTGATATAAAATTGTATTTTATAAACATATAAAATTCAATATATTAAAATAAAATTTTATATTTAAGTTTCTTTTAAGAATTTCAAAATGAAAATTTTAGTTGAAAACTTGGTCAGCATCGACATTTAAGGTACCTTTGGATCGTTTTCGTTTGTTATCCACTATACTTTTTTCCCACAGCATCTTCAAGGCCTTTTCTTTTTTATTTCAAAATTAGCTATCGTCGACTGAAAAATTATATATTTTTTGGTCAATGCTTCATGCCGCGCCATCCTAGATTCAAGGTGTTACACGTCAAAAGCGAATTTCAAGGAACAAGTGGACAGTCCAATTTGCTAAATGCGAATGAACAGGTTTACGCCCACCAGGAGTCAGAGCAAGAAACATCTGTTCACATTCCAGTCGTTAGCCTGGATCTCCTTGCTACAAAAGGAGGCCGTGGTTTCTAGCCCCCCTCTCTCCGATTCCCATGTTATCTGACATTCTTGACCATATGGTGTCGTTTCCCAAGAAGAAAAATAGAGATTGTATTGTACCAGCTTTCTAAAGATGCAAAATTATCGTTATAGACAGATGAGTCTAAAAAGTGATTATCGTTGTACGCAAGTTAAAAATACATTGAGTACATAGGAATTCCGCCGTGACCAAAGAAAATATCGTTATAGGCAGGTTTATAGTTATAGACAGTATCATTATACACAGGTTTCACTGTATTTCTTTTTCTTCGGATTATATCCATGTAATTGTTCAGATTGTTTTAACTTACTATTTCACATATTTCAAATGAAATAATGCTAATTTTCAATTAATATAACTATTGTAACATTACTTTCAATATTAATATTGATATTTTTTGTATTCAAGAACAGTTGTGTAGTGGAGGCAGAATGCACAGGAATGCCGTTCAGGCACTGCTTCTTTTTACGAGAAATAAACAAGAAAAAATTAAACAGAGCGTTTTTTGTCACCCAGGTTAGAGCGTTCCGGCACGGCTTACTTTGCAACTACACCACTGTGCATGAGGGAAGCAGTTTCTACTCAAGAAGAGCAATTTACCGATTACTAAGAAGACTCGCCTCTTATGAAAAGATAATCAAAGCAAAAAGTGTTAAATATAAATTCAAACCTGAATATACAGGTGGGTGACAGAATAATGTGAACACATTAGGACTTGCACATTTTTTCCGAATATCTTCCGAAAGGCTTGATGGATTTTCTTTGAAATTCGACCACGTAAAGAAGAGACCATGTGAAAGAGGCTAGAATTCACATTTTGCAGTGAAGATTTGGTCACGAGGGCATTTAAGAGACCGAGCAGAAATTGATGAAGGGGGAAAAAATGATTCAGAACTCACCTCGTTTCGCAGAAAGCTGACAATGATCTGCAACTTTGATCAATGTTTTTGTTTGATGTGCGCAATATTTACATGCATTTTTCTAAAAATAGCACGATTATTCGGGGAGATATAAAGGTTTTCTTAAAAAATCCAAAATTTTCCCGTATGTTTTTTGCTTATAACATGTGCAGTTTTCAACTAAATTATACAAAACTCACAGAATACACTACAATATGTTAGAGAAAATTAAAATTCATTAAAATTTAAAGTAAATACCTTGAATATTAAAGGAAATATGAGTATTTGTAGTAAATAATATTTTACTGCGCATGTGCGAAACGTAGCGTATTTTTTATTTCATAACTTCAAAGCCAGATATATAGGACAACTTACATAAAAATTCCAGTAAAATACCGTTAAAATCGAAAAAGATATCGGCATTGCAGCGAGGTGAATTTCGATTGCACTCTAATAGAAGCTTAATGATGAGGGTTCTTGCACAAATTGATATTTTTTAAACTTGAATCTTCCAACAGTAATATTGAATTTTATGAAAGTTGAAAATCCCATAGGGTGCTTCTTATTATAATGGCGAAAAATTTACTTAACATTTTTTAAGCGATCCCCTCTAATTTTCCCCCCTTTTACCATAATGTGTATACCAATTATTTCTTCAATATATAAAGGTTAACCCGTGCCGCATCGAGCTGGATTAACCCATTGCGGACAGGTACGGCGTATAGAGTGCGCCAGTGGGTATGTACCATAAGCTGAAGAAAAACTATCGAAGGTGGAGAGGTCACCACCCTTTTAACCTCGTATTAAAATTCCTCCTACTTGCTACGACACTTCCACTCAAAATGAATCAGTCAGTTTGGTCTAACCGCGCTTGACAGTGCATGAAACGCTCTCCAACCTGGCTATCACGAAACGGAGGGAAATTATTTCTACAGAGTAATATTCGGCTACTCTTTTCTGTGGTCTTGAAAAAAATATTGCTTTGCTCTTGATCCACTGTTAAGAGTCGATTAAATGTTTGCATAAATTTTACCCCTTTTTCGGCTGTATCATTGACAACACTGAGTTTCCCCGAAATGTTTATGACTTTAAATAAGAATCGTCCCTATCCCAAAGACCTAGACTGAAATTCAGAAATCCTATGACTCCACGTGCAATTTCTTTAATAAATTAAAATTTTTCTGAGAAATGAAGTCTGCTAATGCTTCATTTATCAGAAAAAATTTAGCCTGCTAATGCTTTCTTTGAAGAAAAAGCAACAATGAACTAGATTTTTTTGATGTCATATCTAAATTCTGAATGACTTAAATAATAAATATTCATTAGGAACAATGATAAAAATTGACCATCGTTATTATTCAACGAGTTCCCTTTAATCGTGCTTCAATTTTTAACTTTTTAAGTGCATTAGAAAGACATTTTACTTTACTCAGTATTTCGCTCTTACAACATATTTCGTTCAAGCATTTATTCCAAATAATTCCATTTTCCTCTGATTTTTTAAAAAGAAAGCAACAAGTTTTTCATATATCTGATGCCGAAATGGAAAATATGACATCTCTCGATCTGCATACTGCTTTAGAAATGTAATCGCACTGTTGAAACGCCCATTGTTGGAACTATTTGTGTCAGAACAGAGAATTTGAGCCTTGTCTTCCAACCCCCAATCTTTTAGAAAACTCCAGACCGCCATAGTTTGATTCTTCCCTGAAGAATTTTCTAATTTTGGCACCCAACCAATTTTTCTTGATCTTTATATGTAACAATCATAGGTAGCCTTTTACTTTTTAAATCTCGCTCATTTAAAATAAATAGCAATTTACCATCCCAACGAAAGGATACGAAATTAGGTTCATTTCCTTTAAATTATTCTTTAATCCTAGTAGCCTTCCTTTTATGAAAATCTTCCAGATATCTTTGGATAGTGTTTCGATTGATTGTCACTTCATCTATGTTATGCCTTAAAGACTCATTTATAGATTCGAGAATAAAAACGACATTTTACTGCCTAATGTGTCATAGATCAAAATACAGCTATCAATTTTGAAGATAAAAAACATTTCCTCCTAAGTACATTTCTTATCCCTAATCCTATCTGTGCATCTTTGTTTCTCTTAAGAGACGTCTGGGTAGTTTAGTTATATCAACGTCCCGTTTTGAAACAACACGAGGGCTATTTTGGGACGAACCTCATAATTTTGAACCACGATCAGATGACGAGGACGACACCTGAGCTGGCAACCCTCTCTCCAAACTTCCGCACCGTTTAACCCCCTACGTATGATTTACTGCCCAATACACGAAGGATCTTCAGTGGAATTGGGTTTTGAGCATGGAACACTCCGGCTGATAGGTCGACACCTTACCACTAGGCCAATGCGGCCTGGTAATAAGTTGATGAAGGCCCAGTCTAGATAATAAGTTGATGAAGGCCTAGGCTGATCAGAAATATCCTGGAAGCCTGACGATTCTTCTGATGAATTCATGCAATTGTCTGGGATCTCTGAACTACAAAGAACCTTAGTCCATCAGTTTTCTTGTTCTCTGACTCTCAATAATGCCTTTTCTTCACGATTTGCAAGCTTCATATCGATTCCCATAAAGACATCCCTCCGCCCT
>BGPR01000017.1:821149-907155 GCA_013235015.1 Araneus ventricosus | reverse complement strand
TGGGTAGTTTAGTTATATCAACGTCCCGTTTTGAAACAACACGAGGGCTATTTTGGGACGAACCTCATAATTTTGAACCACGATCAGATGACGAGGACGACACCTGAGCTGGCAACCCTCTCTCCAAACTTCCGCACCGTTTAACCCCCTACGTATGATTTACTGCCCAATACACGAAGGATCTTCAGTGGAATTGGGTTTTGAGCATGGAACACTCCGGCTGATAGGTCGACACCTTACCACTAGGCCAATGCGGCCTGGTAATAAGTTGATGAAGGCCCAGTCTAGATAATAAGTTGATGAAGGCCTAGGCTGATCAGAAATATCCTGGAAGCCTGACGATTCTTCTGATGAATTCATGCAATTGTCTGGGATCTCTGAACTACAAAGAACCTTAGTCCATCAGTTTTCTTGTTCTCTGACTCTCAATAATGCCTTTTCTTCACGATTTGCAAGCTTCATATCGATTCCCATAAAGACATCCCTCCGCCCTGGCTCTCGTTGATTCAATAAATATTTCTGTCTTCAATTTTTATAATTTCCAAAGTTTTAGTGTTAGTAGTGTCAAATATATTATTTAAATCTGATGTAAACTTGCGCTCTTGTTCTCTCTGCGCCAATAAGAGTAGATCTTCATAATTTTTCCTTCACAATGAGCTGTCGATCTTTTAGGAAACTTTGCCTTTCTCGCAAAAAATCAGGCATTCGCGCACTACTGAATTCGCACTTTCACATAAGGACAGTTTAACCTCACGTAAATTATAAAATAACACCGATAGTACCTGCCGGTTGGATGGAAGTTGGCTTCCGTTAATTTGGGAACACTCGCTACCAATTAAATAGATATTTCGATCACCACTTCTAAAATTAGAAGCCATAATTGCACTCATATTTGACTCGGACAGCGACTAAAGCAGACTAAGAGCGAGTCGCCGGCGGAGGATGGAGAGCGTTGCCTCTGCACCCACAGGCTACTGCGATGCGGCACGTGATCCCAACCTCCGATTTGAATAAATGAGGTCTCTAATTATTTCTTGGTATAAAAGGAAAAAAAAAAAAAATGGAGGGTGTGCGAATTGAAATTGAAACATCAAAAAATAAGGGCCACCGAAATGCCCATGCTTATAAATTAAATACACTATTTAAATTGCATTTCGACGATAACTATTCGAAGATTCAAGTTTAAAGAATATCAGTTTGTGCAAGAACCCTCATAATTTAGCTTCTCTTAGAGTCAGTAGCGGCTTGTCCATTAGGGCAGCAGAGCTGTAGCAACCCCTGAAATTATTTTAAAAGTTTGTATTTTTGCTTTTATTCTTATTTGCTTAATTTCCCACTCCGAGAATTCGATGGTCAATGAAAATGGGAGGAAAAGTAATGAAAACGTGAAAAGAAGACAGGAAATTACTCAACAAGTAAGGGAGATACAGGTCGGGGCTGTAAAGCTGGTAGCCCTAGTAAGCAGGGATGACGCTAGAGTTTTCCCAACGGGGGGGACCCGATTTGCCCGACGGGGGGGGGGCACGAGTGCAATGAAATTGGTCTCAAATTTTCTCCAGATTATTATTTATCAACTACAGTTGAATACCCCGTACAAAAATTTTCCCCGACGGGGGGGGGGGGGAGTGGCCTCCCCGGTCCCCCCTCTGGCGCCACCCCTGCTAGTAAGCATCCAAATTCACCCACTGCGCACAGCTGAACGATGAATCGGAAGAAAAGAAAAGCAACCCTTTCTTCCTTTGAATTTACAGGTACCAGGGCTGCATTCCGCATAACTCTGGTTGACGCGGGGCCAACTAAAAGAGAAAGATGCTACTTTTTTTTTTCTTTTTTCGCTCCCACCAAAAGTTTACCTTCGCTTCCTCGTTATGTTTATCTTCGATTTCTCTCATGGATTGTTTATGAGTTTCTGTTTCGTTTCATGATGCTTTGACAACAACATGTTTGGTATATTGTATCTTCGTTTTTTTTTGTTAGAAGTCACTCTTCGAATAAGGGTATGTAGATAATTTTCTAAAATATTATTCAAATGAAAATTTTTATAAGGAGGGATCAATTTCATAATCATTAGAAGCAAAAAACAAAATCAAGCAGCATTGCTTGTTTCTTAGCTGACGAGTTGCTTCTGCTTAGAGCGCAACCGAAATTCACCTCGTTGCAATGCCGATATCTTTCTGAATCTCAACGGCATTTGACTGGGATTTTTATGTAAGTTGTCCTATATATTTGGCTTTGAAGTTATGAAAGAAAAATTACGCTACGTTTCGCACATACGCAGTAAAAAATTATTTACTACAAATACTCATATTTCTTCTAATATTCAAGATATTTACTTCAAATTTTAATACAATGCTTCTCAACATATAGTCGAGTATTCTTTAACCCTCCAGCGGGCGCGCCTGCACAAATTTTACGACATACCGTGCATCGTATTACATAAATATATCGTGCTGCTTTACAAAAATAAATACAGCTTTTATTTATGTTATCTGCATTTAGCTTAAGAGTAAACAAAGATTTTATAAATAAAAATTGCACTTAAATTTATAAAAGAACGATATAAATATATAATAAGATGCACATTGCAAGTATCTCTTGAAAACGCGCGCCCGCTGGAAGGTTAAGTTTCGAAAAATTTGATCGAAACTCTGAATCTTATAAGAAAAAAACATGCGGGGAAATTTGGGATTTTTTAAGAAAATCTTTATATCTTCCAGAATATGCATGGTATTTTTACCAAAATATATCGAGGTCGTTCAGGCAAAAGTCACTAAGCTCAAAACTATATTTTCGAAATGCGATCAGTTTAAACGTAATTAATTTTGAGTCGTTATGATAAATAGTAAAATTAATTTTACAGATTTCTGGGTCCTACAGTTGATTAACTGATGCTTAAATAACAGGTTTCTATCACGAACAAATTAACTGCAAATTGTAATTGACTGCAGTATTCTGCCTGAACGACGACGATATGTAAGTGTTGCGAACAAGAAACAAAACCAATAATGAAAGCTGCACATCATTATCAGCTTTCTGTGAAACGGCGTAAATCCAAAATCATTTTCTTCTTCATCAATTTCTGGTCGGTCCCTTAAATGCCTTCGCGCACTGTTCATTGTCAAATGTAAGTTCAAGCTTCTTGGAAGGAAAATTCTTCAAGGAAAATTCATACAGCTTTTTGGGAGATATTCGAAAAAAAAAAAAAAAGCAAATCCAAAGGTGTTCACATCATTCTGTCACCCACCTGTATATTAAATGTTTATTGTTAACTGCCATTGTACCTATTTTGAGGTTATCTGTAAACTTATACGGCCTGACTCACTCTGTTCTTGCTTGCAGGGTCGTACCGAGAGGGTGGCGAGATTGGCCCCCGCCAAGGGAGCAGGCAGGGACAGGGGCGCAAAAATGACCATTTATAAAATTAAGGTTTAAGAGTTAGATTGGTACGATCTGCTGTGTAAATAAAAAAAGTATTCGAGAATAAATCTTCTGAGGCTCATTAAACAACATGAGAGTTGATGTGATCATTCAATACCCATGAGAACCGACTCAACCTTAAGGTTTTAGAGTGCTGGTTGACTTGATACCCTTGATACCCAGCTTGCCTGGTGGCGAGTTGGCAAGAAGGTGAAGAACTTTCTGCGCCTTTTCTTAACCCCTTAATAGTTATGCTCGAGGTCAATTCGTACATCGAATTATGGTATTTTTTACACTTATAATCTAAAATCAAGGCATTCATAGACGCTATCATTTGATACAAAAATAATCGGTAATTCAATAATATCTCAAGTGTTCTATGGGATCTTCGTTCAATCAATACGACAACGCATTCCCAAAATAGAAAGAGGTTTAATTAGACGGTATAGAAAACTAAGCTGTTAAGGGGTTCAACAAAATAGCAAATAGTTTTATGTTACAAACACCCAACTTCTTTTGTACAAGACCGGGCCGCAATGAGCACTTAAGATTTTATTGCCCTCGCAGGTTCGAAACTTCGGAAGGGATTACTTCCCTCTTTGCAAGGAGGGTGTAGTTCTTACGAGAGACAGCAAAAAAACGACGTGCTTTTTCATTGCAGCTGCATTTCACTGCATAAAATTGATGGATAAGCGAACTCGCTATCTTCTAAAGTAAAGGATAAAAAAACTGCTTCAAACCTTTAAAACATTAACAGGGGAATCATGTAATTTGACGACTAAACGCACGTAGGAAAAGGGAGCACCATCACAACTTTTTTTAGATTTATGAAAGATTAGTGTTTCGGGGGATGGAGGCTTATTCAATCAAGTTTGAATGCTATAAAAAGGATAAAGGAGGCTTAATCCTTATTGGACTGATCTCTGGTGTTTCTTTAGTAACAAATAATTTGGAGAAAATGTGGCATTTCCGTTTTTATTCAACGGAGTATGGGCGCAGAAAGAAATACTTTCACTTTTTTCGTACTTTGCTAAGGAAAAAATTTTTTTAAAGAGGTGAACTCAAATCATGATTTCTTTATTTTACATTGCTTTTGTTGTATTAAATACTAGCCGCCTTGGGCGACCAGCTGATTCCCCTATTTTATTAACTATGTATCAACCTACTTTAAATTAGTCAACTTATTTTACTTTTGGTAAGCTGAAAGCACCAATTGTTACAAAAGATCAAGAAATGAATTAGTAATGCAAAAAAAGAAAAACAATAAACAAGAAATATATTAGCACTTGAACTACATTTTGAGGCAGTGTGCTTTGTATCCAATCAAATTAATGATTTAGATCTTCATATTCAATTGTCAAAAAAAGTGTTAAGCAGAATGCCTCTTTAAATATCACGAAATCCAATAAAGATTAAATTTCGTTTTAGATATGCATAATTGAAATTTAATTTACAAATTGAATGTTGTTTTTTAAATAAACAAATTAAAAGAAAATAATGATTTGCAACAATACTTTTCATTGTTGTAATGGAAATTAAACTAATTTCCTTATTTCATTAAACAGTTTAAGCACGTTATTTTTCCATTGTAAAAGTTATGGTTAACGAAATTTGCTTTCTTTGATACTTTTAACTACTTTAGCTCCAAAGAAGTTTTTCACTTATCCGCAGTTCGATGTTATACACTTTTTTAAATATGTGTTTCAACTCAAGCTCATTTTGAAGTGATTTTTATTTGAGTGATGAGTTTTATATAGTGAAATATTTTCTCTCACCAACTTCAAATTGATACTTTTATAATGAGATAACGAACATTTACTTTTTGCTTTGCTTTCAAATTACAGATTTTCAGTTTCATTTTAATTGCGTAATTATAATAGTTCAGGTTTCTTTTCTTTTAGACATTTTAACTAAGAAAAAATTAAAAGAAACTTTTACTCGTAACAAAATTTATTATTAGGGAAATTCTGGCAATTATCTCTTATTATAAATGATATGTTTAACATTTTTCTTGAAACTATTTTTGGAAATTTAGTTTCTATTTCAGGTTATTTTTTTTAGCTTTTCAAACCATCCTATTACTCGTTCATCCGATATGTAATATGACGTTTAGATATTTTGAAACTTTCTCATCTGTTAAGTTTTTGCTGCTCAATTTGGCCTTGTGCTGACATTTAGTTCAAAACACTTAATATTAAAATGCATTATTCCGAAAACAAGCGTAGAAAATGGTAAATATATTTAGCATAAATTTCAACTTCCATTAAATTCACATTTTCCAGCCTTGTCAAATAATAAAGGTAAAATTTTAAATAGTTATGCATTCTGTATTAATTGTTTAACAGTCAGGAAAATCAATATTCCGGGCGTACAAGCTGGTCGCTAGACGCAGAAAGTCAGCAATATATTAAAAATATAAATAGAAGCTACCATAATGTAGAATAATGGTTTGCAAAGTAAACTTGCTGATGAGGCAGATCAACATGTTTATATATGGTGCTATGCCCGTATCTTGAATTTGGTGTAACTGAAACAACAAAATGTTGTGTAGCTGCAGTTTTCAATTTTCTCCAGAATTTAGCAACTTGTGTAAGAACTTTATTTTCAGTTTGGTTTAAAATGTTCCCTCACCCACTCGCTATATATACCCACCAAAATAATAATTTCAATCATAACATTTTATCTACATTCTTATTTTTAAAATAATATGTAGTGGAGAGTTGCCGAATTTGAACCGGCTCCTAGACTAGACTGGTATCAACAATTCTACTAAATATTTGAGCCGTAAAATCAGCAAATTATGTTGTAGAGATGTAAATGTGATGTATGAAATATTTTTTAAAGAGAAAGCACTACGTTTCTGTAATTTATTTATGCAATTTGTAATTTATTTACTGCAGTGATACATTTATTTTGTTGTGTATAGTGTTTTTCATCAATATAGTTAATTAAAGTATCAATATTCAAGAATACATCATTTTTATCAAAATTATGTAAAAAATAAGTATAAAATATGCTTTAAAATTGATGAAAAATTAAAGAAAATGCAGTACGTACTGGAGATGGGGGGGGGGCGCAGTTTTGTTAACGTTGCAGGATCACCTACGTAAAGTTTGGTTTTTTATGGCGCAAGGGCCATGGATTTGAGAATACACCTCGGTACGGCTCTGCTTGCATGTTGTGTGTTCTTTGTAGTGATGGCTAGGAAGTGGGAGCCTTACTAAAGATGTAATACTCTGCTTCATCTATGCAAATCTAATTAATATTCACAAGTGGTTATGTTCCTACCCACCTTCCAAATACGCTGCAAAGTATGTTTACAGAAGATATTTGATTTAATACTGGATTTGGGTTTTAGTCATCTGTCAGTGGTTGACACACTCTAATACAGTGAAAACAAGTTTCACTGAAAAATTAGAAGGAGAATCCAATTCGGTTAGTTGAAAGTTTGATGTAGAACTGCAACTTAAAAGGTACTGCCAGTGATTTAAGGGAAAGTTGTCACGCCAGAGCCTTTTCTAAAAGATACCGTTGACAATTAAAAGAAAGTATATGAAGTAAAAAAAGGCTTTGAAATCCTCTGAGGAACTCCATGCTGTTATACGATATGTCATAGGTCCAAGTGCACGAAAAGAAACAGAGAATCACATTTTGAAATGCAAAATAAGCAAAGACATGTGAGATGCTCTTCATAGTGTTTGTGAGCAACATAAACAGTAGGTACAGAGATATCTTTTGTATATAGTGTCACAAAACTGTAATGTCGCTCCCCTGCCATATTAGTCGTATGGTTGGAAAGAGAGATTTACAGGGATTCGTATTGGATGGAAGCCAATGACCTCCGACCTTGGCGACCGTTTTGGCGACAAAATGAAGGTTCTAAAAATACAAGAATTATCGCTCTATCTCTTTGGAGAATCTTCTGGAATATTCCATGTGACGTCACGCCCTGTCGGAAAACTATAAATATCGGAGGAGCCCAAGAGAGGAAAGGAGCTCTTTGGAATCTTGTTCGCAGTGTGACTCTGTCAGATGTTAGACGGTGAGAATTATTGTTAGTGATGTTCCTGCTATTATTAGTAATTTACTGTCTGCTTGTGTTGCTAATTTGCGAAAGTGCTATTTTCTTTGTTACCTGAGCTTCAAGTTTTCTGAATATTCGAGGAATAAAGCGTCGTTCTTCATTCTCTTGCTTGTTGGACTGCTTTCACCGTACACCCACCGGATGATTTTTGTATCACTTTTGTCAGAAGTGGGGGTCTGCAGTGTACAGTGAACACGAGGTCTCAAGCGAAGATGGCTGACAACCCTGATTTGATTGCTTTGTTAGCCGATTTAAAGAAATCTATGGAAACTGGACACGAAGAGATGCGATCTGAACAAGAGAGAATGGAGTAAGAGATGCAATATGGACAAGAAGAGATGAAGAACAGAATGGGGTAAGGGCAAGAAGAGATGAACATAATGAAGCAAGGGCAAGAAGAAATGAATTTAATTCGAGCTGGAAAAGAAGAGATGAGATCATGTAATGATTTCTCATGTGTGTGTGTTGTGTGTGTGTGTGTGTGTGTGGTTTTATACATCTAAATTCAATGATGATCCAGTTTGTCTTTTATGATTTATTGACACACACGCTAACACCACTATGACACAAACATATTAAATAGAAACATAAACACATGGCTCAGAGCCGGATCAAAATCTACATCCGCTTGGGGGTAGGGTCAGCAGGAATCTGAAAGTGAATCCCCTCGAGGTGGGGATGTCAGTTTTGCTTTTCCCTCTCTAGGGATTAAAGTAGCCAAGTTGCTACAGAGCACACGTTGAGAGTCAAGACGAAGGAATTAAAGATCATGTTAACAGATGCATAGGAAAAATAGAATATGTCCAAGGTGTGAAAGGAGAGTTTGAAAAATTAAAGGCAAAGTTTAAAGGAAGACGAAGAAGTAAAGGGCGAAGTTCAAGGGAAGATCAGCGACATCAAGAAGAGACTTAACGATATTGAGGACAAACCAAACAATATCCAGCATGGCATATATGGCATACATTCCTGACCGATTGTCAAACTTTTGACATTCGAAGGATAAACATCATGGTCTGTTTTCAAGAATTAGTTCGACGTTGTGAGTTCTAGAAACGGATCTTGTGAAAGCCAATCAACTTGTATCCTCTCTCCGAGGACCAGCGGCGGAGATTCTACAAGGAATACCAGCTGATAAGTTGACGGACCTAAAAACCATCGAAAAAGCCTTCGAATTCCGATTTGGAGACAGCCATCTTACCCAGTTTTATAGAACTGAACTGAAGGCAAGACGACAGAAGCCAAGAGAAAGTCTTCAAGTATTAGCCACCGATGTGGAGCGACTAATGAGTCTGGCCTACGCCAAGTGCCCTCTGGATGTTTAGGAAAGCTTAGAAACCCAATTCTTCTTCGAAACTATCAGAGACGAAGACAAGCAACTTTCAACGAGATTGATGGATGTAAAGGATTTGAAATCAGCTCTGGTATATAGCATGAAGTATGAGGTTGCTTCGAAGATCTCCAGGCACGCTAAATCAATAAAGACAGAGGATGATACAGGTAAAGAAAAATATGATAAATTTGAATCTCTATTGAAAGCATTGGAAATATTATTGAACAGTCTTGCTGCTTAACAGAACGCTCCTCGAAGAAATCCGAACTTGACTTGTTGGAAGAGCAATAAAAAGGGGCACGTACAGGGAGAGTGGCAAGATAATTATGTCCACCCAGGAAAACTAACTTACGGCCGTCTTGCGGAGAGAAGGATACCTTCTCAGAATAAAGCTCTGAAGAAGAACTAAAAACTTCCGCACTTAGCGGAGGTAAAAATGGACTCTTACTTGGAAGGATCTATTTGATATCCCGTGTTTAATGTTAGTGAACACAGGTACAAATGTAACTCTTTTAAGAGCAGAGTTGGCCCGGAAATTGAAGGAACGACTTATTTACACGGCTCCTAATATTTCTTTTAATACTAGTACTAACGAAAAAACAGAGATGCACGTAAAACTGGATGAATCAATCGAATGTGGATCCAGAAAATTCCAAAACAGAGTCACCGTAGCTGATATCCCCAATCCATGTATTCTCGGCCTTCTTTAAAAATTTAGCTTTACTGTAGACCAGGAGAAGAACGAGATACGAACAGGAGGACAGGAAATTCCTTTGTTTTCATCCGATGTACAGCATCGCAAAGGAACTTCTCACGGAAATGCAGATGCCCTTTCTCGAAGACCCTGTAAAGAAAGCTGCAAACATTGCACGAATGTCGAGAAAAGTTCGGAATGGAGACAGATATTTCCGTGAATGTTTTAATAACGACAACTGTAGATCCCTGGTCTTCATGTGAGATCCAAAAGGCGCAGCTAGAGAATCCTGCTATTAAACCAATTTTGGAGAAGAAGCTAAATTCGACAGATCGACCATCTTGGCAAGAAATCGCTCCAGAGAGTCCTGAAACAAAACGATACTGGGCTCTTTGGGACTCCTTACATCTTAAGGACAGTGTTCTATGCCATAGGTGGGAGAGTGAAGATGGAAGCTCCTGTCAATGGCAACTAATTCTCCCAAAGCGTAGAATTCCAGAAGTTCTGTGAGAGACTCGTGACAGTGCAAGTGGAGGGCATTTTGGAGTTATGAAAACTTTAAATAAAACCCGAGCGTGAATTTTTTTGGACCAACTTCGCACGGACGTTGAAAAATAGTGCAGAGACCCGAAAAGGACACAAAACAAGAACTAAAGGTCGCTTGCAGCACTATAATATGGGCTCACCATTCGAAAGAATGACTTTGGATATTCTAGGTTCTTTCCCTATTACTTCAAAGGTACCTATGATATTGCATTCAGATGAAGGTACAAATTTTAATTCCGCACTCTTTAGTGAGCTTTGCAAACTTCTAGGAATTCTGAAGACTCAAACGACAACGTTACATTCTGAGTCTGATGGCATGGTCGACAGGTTTAATAGGAACGATTTTAAATCATTTGTCGTTATTTGTTTCGAAGAATAAGACTGATTGGGATACACATTTGCTATTTTTTTCCTGGTTTATAGGAGCGCGGTCTATGAAGTGACTGGATGGACTCCATCGGAGATGCTCTTTGGTCGAACGTCGCGACTGCCCTGTGATATCCTCTTTAGGACGACCGAGTGATGTGCCTTCTTCGCCGAATGAGAACATGAAGAATTTAGAGGCGCGTTTGGGAAGCGTACATGAGTTGGCCAGAGAGTGAATTAAACTGGCCAGTGAATGGATGAAGACTTGTTAGAATTCCAGAGCAACAGACCACTACGTTACGGAGGGAGATCAAGACTAGATGTAAAACCCGAAGCGACGGAGAGGTCTGAGAACGAAGCTGCAATAGAACTGGGAAGGACCTTATACTATTGTCAAGAAACTGAACGAAGTTGTCTGCAGAGGTCAGAGGTCGCCCAACGCCTAGCCAAAAGTCATTCACATTAATCGGTTAGCTCCATACCGGGCTACTGATTATAGTTCTATATAATGAGACTGCCGGCACGTGTAGACGCCGGAAGAGGAGAGCAGTATTACAAAACTGTAGTGTCGCTCCCCTTCCATATTAGTCTTATGGCTGGAAAGAGAGATTTACAGAAATTCGTATTGGATGGAAGCCAATGACCAATGAATTTGATAATATTTGTAAGATGAACTGAAAATGAAAATGCCCAGCTTCCAAAATCAGTGCTACTAATGACAATTTTGAACACATTGCCAACTGAATATTCAGAATTCAAAAATGCATGGGAATCTGTTCCAGTAAGTGAAAGAGCGTTGACAAATTAAAAAAAAAGATTTCAGTTGCATGAGTGAAGATTTGGAAATTATGAAGTTTGCTCGTCAAACAAAATTTCAGCATCTGTGGCCAAGCTAAGAGACAACTTTACCACAAAAAAAGCTGATTCAGTTCCGAAGAAAAAGAAAAGAAGTGAAAAGAAAACAGGATCAAATGTCATGTTTTTTGCCCGTACTGGTAATTTAACCACTTAAGAAGATAACCCGAGTTAACTCGTCCTAAATACCGTAGGTTTCAAAATAAGTCGGTCCTTAAATGGTTAAAAATGAATTACATTATAAATACAAAACAAGTTCTGAAAAGGACAAAAATGGACCTTCAGACCTAGACAAGTATTTATGGTGGTTTCTGAAAATGAAAAGTCGAGATTATCGGCTCATTGATTCGAGTGCTTCTCAGCGCGTTTCTCCTAACTTATATTGGCCTACATTTCATAAAGAAATTGATTCTCCGTGACAATTACAATTTGATGATAGATTGCTTATGTTTGCTAAAGGTATAAGATATACAGGGAGTCCGAATCAAATGTCCCTAATTAAATTGTCCCTAATGTCGATTAAAAAAATATATTAGCTATGCGTTGGCGATATTAGGCAAAATTGGCTGCTGAATTCTTAGATTTTGGCGATAATTTTTATTTCTCGCGTTTATATGAAAACCGAGGCTGTATGCAAACAAAATGCAGAGTGTGCAGGAACTGCAACCAAATGATGGGCCGCAGCATTGCTGTGGAGATGTTATCTTGCATCGAAAATGAACACGATTTTCTAAACCGCATCATTTTTTCAGATTAAGCAACATTTCATGTGAGCAACAAAATGAATAAGCACAGCTGCAGAATTTGAGACTCAGAAAATCCCCATGCAGTACAGGAAGTGGAAAGAAACAGTCCAAAAATCAATGTGTGGTGTGCTCTTTCACATGATACAGTCACAGGACCATTTTTCTTTGCTGAGACTTCTGTGACGGCAAACTTTTACCTGGACATGTTGCAAATTTACGCAATACCCCAAATTTAGCATTTACAACCCACTGTTATCGTCCAACAAGATGGGGCCCCTACTCATGGGGCGTAAAAATACCCACACTGGCCCGGCCTACCCAAAAGGGGAGCATGGATGTTCAAGCATTTTTGAATACAACTTAACCGATGGATAGGACGCGGTGGCCCAATTGCCTGGACACCAAGATCTCCAAACGTCCATCCACTTGATTTTTTCTTTTTGGGCTATGTCAAAGACAAAGGCTACTCAAGGGAGATGCGTGATGTTGAAGACCCTTGTGCCTCAATAACCGCTGCTATTGCTTGTGTGACTAAGGAAATACTACAGCGGGGACATGACTGGATATCCTCACGGCTACTACGAGAGCCCACGTGGAAGTACACTGATTTTTTAATAAAAACTTTGTGAGTACTGTTATCTAATTTTACATTTTTCTTACGCTTTTCAACTTTCTGTTAAGTATAACGATCTCTCCAAATTAGGGACATTTGATTCCGACACCCCATATTAAAGCTGAAAAGATAATTAAAAGAAATTGAATACAGGTTATGCAAAACAATCAATGCATCATAAAGCAGAAAAACATGAAACTGAATGAACTTAAATAATCTATGAAACTATGCAAAATACAGCGCCCACTCCGCCTTCCATGCATTAAAAATTAAGTTTCATTTGCCTATGGTTTTAGATACAAACTTTTTTTCGAATTCATTGTCAAAAGCTTTCAGCAAGAGGTGTTACTATTTCCGAATGTTTAGGTGATTATTTAGATTAAAGAAAATCTAAGAAGGTAAAAATATATCATTATAAACAAAAATGTACCAATTATATTATTCAGTAAATAAAAAAAACTTTTTTGTAAATCTAACTAGTAAGATAAATTTTAGATGTCAAATACAATATATAGTTTATGACATTGGACGCAAAGGAACCAGCGAGCGATGCAAAAAGCACTAAAAGTTCATCATCCCAGAACTCGTGAATTTCGCTTTTAAAACAATCTATGTTATCATCATATAAATTTATACACAGAGTGTTTTGTTATTTGACCAACAAACTCAGAGGGATGTTAGTAGATATCAAGAGGAACAAAAATTGCAATGGAACATGGTGTCGCAAACCACGTTAAGAGGGAGAAAATCGCGAAAAACGCATGCAGGTTTCGACGTCACGCTGGAATGACAAAGAGTACAATAATTACAAAAAGATTTATTTGATTAATTATTACAAAAGTTGTTGGAAGTGGCGGCCGGTGACGTCATTGCACAGTCTACAACGACGTAAAAACGATTTCCGGACGCGCTCGAAGATGCCAGGTATGCTTTTGATATCTGCCGCACCGACGATAATCCGCGCTATAAGATCCTCCTGTGTGTCCACAGGCGTGGCATAAACGAGCAATTTAAGGTGACCCCATAGGAAAAAGTAACACGGATTGGATCCGGCGAACGTGGAGGCCAAGCAATGGGCCCCGCGCGTCCAATCCACCTCCTTGGGTATGCCATGCGTTTTCCACTATTTTCACCCTCTAGACGTCATTTGCGACATCATGTTGCATTGCAATTTTTATTCCTCTTCATGTCTACTAACATCCCTCTGAGTTTGTCGGTACAATAACAGAACACCTTGTAGTTCAAAACGCCATTTTGATATTGAAGATATTAAAGATTTAGTCACCGTAGCTATCAAGAACGTATCAGAAACTGGTTGAATCATATTCTAAAAGAAAAACCGTTTTTTTTTATATTACTTAAAAGTTCCAATATACTAGTAGAAAATCTTTCGGTATGAAATATTCCAGCAGCATGAAAAATGACTTAATTCAATTTTATTACACCCAAATAGGCAATTCAAGAGAAAATGCACACATTTTTAACTGCATTTAGTTGGTATAGTAAATTTGATACAGATGTATTATTATTGAATAGTAAGACAAAAACAGCATGGGAATGTAAACATTATTTGTTCTGAAAAGGGGGAAAAAAACTAATTTCCTTCGACTCTTTATTACTCAGATATGTGACTGAAACTTGCTTTCTTATTTTCCAAATTAGATGTTGCACTTTCAGTATTTCCTTAATCCTTACTATTTTTTAGCCAAAATGGAAAGTTAACCATTCAGCAAATAGCTTTGAGTTCGGCAGTTTGTACAATACTTAAGGCACCCGCACAGCACTAGTTGCATATACGAATACTGGAACCTATACTCTCTGAAATTTCTTAATATCATACGAGTGCATTTTCGCTCATCTCTAATTGACCAAATAAATTTTTCGGTTCAGTCAAATTAAAAATTAAATTCCCCTACTCCAAATTCTGATGTGGAGGTGCATGTGAAATCTTTTCATAACGCGGAACTCCGTAAATGACACGAGGTTGACGACTTATGCACATATAAAAGCATTAGAGAGTAAAACGTTTCCTAAAGCTGGATATTCACAAGGAGAGTGCTCCAAGCCATTTGGAGAGCCTCGCACCAAAACCTGATGAGAATTAGTGCGGTATGTCGAAATGTTTGGATTTTCATCTGGTTCCTTTTTCCATTCGGCGCAGTGGGCCATAAAACTGAAATACGAACGTTGGAAAGGGGGATCGAGCCTCTCGCACAAAAGTGAAAACCGCAAAAAGGGGGAGGGGAAATTAAGCTCTCTCAGGAAAGCAGGGCGGAGGTCCGTTTGAAATACCGTTTTGAAAGCGGGAGGAGGGGTAGACACAGTAGCCATAGGGGATTGAAGTGACAGATTGTGTCGTTTGCATGAAGCCTCTACGAATGATACACCTAAATAGATGGGATGAAAATTGCAACGATGCGTTACGAATAGACTGAAACACCCCCTTCGTGAATGTCCCGCTTAATGGGGGACAGAGATTCCAATAATGTTATTATTCATAAGGCCGTAATGAACTCTTCATCCATTACAGCTGTGTTTTTTTCTCTGAAGTAGAGAAATATTAAAGGGAAAGAAATTTTAATGAATATTCGACAGTCACTGAGCTTTTGTTTCCAATTATACAAAAGGCATTTATAAAACCAAATAAATAATAATGATAAAGCAAGCTAACGACAATGCAAGCTACAAATCAACTTTACCTGAAATTTCCGCCGAGCAACAAAATATTTTATCTTTCTTATAGCACGAATGGCATTTTTATGTGCTTCAGTAAGTCTAAAAAGAAATAAACAATGCACTGAGAATTCGCACAGCGTTTAAAATATATATCTAAAGCAATAAAATAAAGCAAACTGGAATAATCTTGACCAATGCAAAAAATTTATAAATCTGAATTAAATATCTTCCTTTAAAGGCAATTTGCAATACATTAAAACTTCTCCAAATGATTCAAGCAATATTGACTCAAGATATTTTTGAAACGAGACTGTTTAAATTACAGTCTGTTAAGAAATTATAAGACCACTTTAATTTTGGAAATTACGAAATAAATAAAGGTTCTTAATTATAGTTTAAACACATAAAATACGACATTACAACATATTATTATAATTAAGTTTCAATAATTTTGAATAAAGCAATAAACGTTTAATTAAACAAAATTTTTAGAAATAAATGAAAAATATACTGTTAACAAATTATAAGATCACTTTTCTAGAAGTCCAAAAATTATGAAAATTAATATGATATTTGTCCTCCATTTTTCCTAATAACCTTAAACACTGTTTTTCATTGAAATTACCAGTTCAATTTCAGAAATATTTTGTTATTCTTTTATAAAGACTACTTTCAGTTCGTTGGCAGTTTGTTTGCAAAACTGTTTATTATTAGCATATACGTTGAGACACAATATTCCCAAAAGATTTTCCATGGGGTTCAAGTCTGGACTTCAACTTGACCATGGCAAAATATTAACTTTTTCTTTTTAAAACCATTCCTGGGTGGGTTTAGATGTATGACAAGAAACATTGTTCTGCTGAAATATCAAATTTGCACCACCTAATAATGTTCCAAATGATATCAAATGTTCATATAGCATAGCTTGATATTGTGCAGAGCTCACATGTCCCGAAATTCGCTGTAATTCGTACAATCCATCATGAGTACAGGGTCTCCAAAACCATTACTGATCATCCTCCCATTTATCTTTTAAGCATTCTTTCGGTTCTTCCTCAAATCATGCCAATAGTGTTTGTAGACATCGGGACTGACAAGATTAAATTTCTTTTTATCAGAAAATATAATTTCTTTCCGCACATCGTTCCATGACAAGATATTTTTAGCATATTTCAATATTTCTTCTCTGCGATGTTTTATTAACTTTGTTTTTTCCTTAATTTTCATAAATCTTGTAGTAGCATTTGATATAAGACTGTTCCAAACTATTGCATGTGAAGTTTTTTTACTGAAACGTTTCGAAATTTCACTAGTCGAAAGATCTTTTTTAGTTGAAAGTCGAAAGATTTGTTGATCGTCCCATGTTGTCAAAATACTTTTTCTTTCAGATCGTTTTATTTTATTTGAATCATTTTTTTCTAATTATGACATTCTGAAGGGCAGCTTTAAAACGCTTCATTAACCTAGCTATTTCTCTTTCATATTTACTAGCACACTTATAAAATAAAAATTTTCTCACTTCGCACTCAGGTAACTCTTTACTCCACGGCTTCTTTGAATAAATCGTAGATAACATTATCAAAAACTGCGCCTTTGCTTTTCAGGTAATGCTTTTACTAAATACTGACACATGCATTTTATAATGATTCTGATGTGATGTTTAATATGTTGATTTTCTCAGGTGGTCTTATAATTTCTTAACAGACACCCTTATTAAGTTTTTAGAAAAATGAGTAGATTTTAGTAGAATTTAAGTTCATTTTTAAATTTGGAAATGGCACAGAAAGTGTTTCACGATTAATTTTAAATACATAAACTGAAAATTTGAATATTACGGCTTCTTCTTTAGAAATGCACCAGTTCGTTAGTGGTCTTATAATTTCTTAACGCACTGTACTGCTGTAAAGAGATGTTTAAACAAATTATAAGGCAATCACTAAAAAGCAAACACAATGTATCAATGCGATATTAATCCATTGTGCCCTACTTCTCAATTGGAATCATTCAAATGGCTGAATTGAAATTTTTAAATGCGAGTTTTTTCTCAGAATGTTCGAGCAAAATTTTCGAATTCAATACAATATTTCTTCTTGAACATAATCTTTAAATAGAATAATTGAAGATTTGATTCTAAAATACATGAGATTTACAAATCATTTTTTTACAACAGAACATGGGGGATTTTATAATAGAAAAGGGCAACTGCTACAGAGGGCTCTTTGTCAGTGAATTAAAGAAAAGAAAAAGATGCAATGGTTAAGGTATACAACACAGATTTAATGCAGGGCCGGACGAACACTCCGTTAGTCCGTGCCCCGGCACAGAGTAAAAAGAATCGAGAGGCGCAAAATTGCGAATACAAAATGAGAAAAAAAATCGCAACAGAAGTTTCTAAATTAATCAGAAAAGTTTCTGAAGAAATTCTAAAAAATAATAAAGGAATCTAATTTTATGTACTAATGAGCACAAAACTTTCAAGGCACTACTCCAGTAATCTCTATATATAAAAGGCAATGCCTGTGTGAATTTTGCTCCAAACTTAAGCATTGCTCTCAGAATTTTACTAACTCTTCCAACAAGTGCTGCATCCGGGGAACGTAGTTTTCCAAACTAAAAATAATCAAGAACTATTTGCGAACAGCAACATCTGAAACAAGATTGTCAGACTTCGCTATATTAGGGATTGAGTATGAACTGAGTAGCAGTTTAAATGTTTCTGAGTTGTTTAGATAATTCTCTGAACTAAAAGTTCGTAAAAAAAATCGCCTGAATTACACTCCTTTAAACTGTTTGTTTAAATGAAATATTTTAAGTGAAAAGTTATTATAAGTATTTGTGTCAATTACTGAGTTATACTGTTTTTTGGACGTTCATTAAAAATGTAAAAAAAGACCATATATCTTTTTTTTAGAATGCTTACATTGTACTTCCATAGGGCCCAATTTTTTACTTTTGCGGTTCAAAGGCTAAATCCAACCCTGGTTTAATGGAATACAAATTCACAATAGCACACCAATATAGTTGCATGAATAAGAACATTAAAAGTCGTACACAGCATCCTAAATACAATGGTAAGACGGAGGCAGTATCAACAACAAAACTTTGAAGCATTTAAAGTATGTGTTGAATGGACTTGCTCTCTGAAACTATACACAGTTCGCAAGCTATTATTTAAGCAAACGTGTTGTCGCACTATTGTAAATTTGTATTCTTTTAAACCTGTATTGTACTCTTTATCTTGTGCATTCTTTTCTTTTATTAGATTCACAGACTAACAGCCCCTTGTGATAGTCGCTCTATGCGTTTGCGACCCCAAGTTTTATTACAAAATGGCTTGCTTCCCTATGCATGACCTACCTTCAAAGTTCGTAACTTTTTAAGGCACTCCGTATAATTCGAGTTCTACTTGAATATATAAAAAAGTTATAATAGTACAAACAATATTACTTACACTGTCAACATTGGTGGGTCATCAATATCTATTTCAATTTCATCAGAGCCAACATCATTGCTTTGATACGTTTGGGATTGTGCTGCTTGACATTGTAGTTTAAAATCTTTTTTTATTGATCTTTGATGGGTTAAACCTGCAAAATATTTAATGAGTTAATGATCTATACGAAAAACAAATTAACAGAATTAAGAATTACGTATATAAATCACATCTTTGTAAATTAACAATCTGTTGGGGAATACAATCGCGAGGAAAAACAACCACTAGCATTATTCTAGCATCACTTGCTGTATGCTTATATAAAAAGTATCATTTGAAAGGTATTTATGTTTTCTACAAATTTAAAAAGCTGAAAATTTCTTAAGGGACCGTCTACATATTGAATATACACTAGCTTCAAAATTTCCAAAGTTAATATCCATTTTTGTAACTAAATATCATAACTCCATCAAATTTTAGCTCGAATATCAAATTTCATCACTCTAAGTCAGTTTGTTTCCAAAATATGAGCAAATAAAAGTTTGAGTTTTTAATGTGATAATAAAATCATGGACTTTTTATACATGTGTTGAGAAATAACATATTTTTTTTTTACCTGAACATTTTGTGATAAACTTAGTTACTTAAAACCCATAATATTTTCTATTTTAAAATGAATTTTAGTATGCGATATAATGTATCAAAACTGTTTCTTGGCATCCTTTGAACAGCAAAAAAGATATATTTTAACACTAATCGACGGAATATACCATTTTATATGGTAACCACAAGTCTGAAGTCACCCCGACCTGCCTAGGCATACGGGAAATCTGAATGACAGTCGTTGCAATAGAAACGAGTACTGAGGTCGGGTCCTAACGGCCAACACAGCCTCACGGCCCTACCCTTCCCGTAGGAGGTACGTACTATCACTGGTGGAGGAACTCAGAGCCCCACAATTTATGTAACCCTAGGGGGCTCCTTCATATGAAACCTGAGCAACTCATCCACATTCCGTGGTGCCCCCATCAGTAGGATACCATTTTATATGGCAATACAAAATGTCAGCTTTCTTATACGTAATTCTTCAGTTATATTAAATTTTCTGTTTTTGCTGTAACATGATCAGAGGCGGCCCCGGCAACTGCCCGAGGCACCAAAATCCGAGGTGGCGCCAAAGCGGGAGCGCGAAAGGAAAAAATGGTTTAATAGACATGAGCTCTGGAAAAACAACAAATATATTTTAAAATAAATTTGTTGAACATATTATTTCAAATTAAATAAGAACACTATAGAATCTTGTATATATCTGGAGCTTATAAAATATCACCATGATATTGTTAAGTCATATTTGCAGGTAAAACATGCATATTTCTATGTTCTAAAAAATGAGGTTCATTCAACTTTAGAATACAGACATTATAGAATTTAAAAATACGTTTTTTTGTGTGTGTGTGTGGGCGTCATATTGCTGCCTTGCTCAGTTGGTAAAGTTGCCTTGGGCCACTTCTGAACATGATGAACTTAGGAGGTCATCTCAAAAGTTGCAAAGCGAAATAACTTTTCTGGTTTGGCATTCAAAACGGATATTGGGCAGTTATTTAATATAATAAATATTACTTTCTATTTCGTTGTTATCTAATCACGTACCAAAAGTTCTTAAAAAATATTTTTGGAAATAATATTTTATTAGATATCACTATTTTGGTTTTGGCAATATGGTTGGAAAAAAGGATCTTAAATATTGAAACCTTGGCATGGAACAGAATGGCTAAAAATGGATTTCAAGAAATGAAACTCCAAAATAATAGGTTTTTGGAGAAAAAATATTATAATACATTAAAAAAGAATAACAATGCATTAAGTTTTATAACTCATCAACTTTTTTTTAAGATTCATTCTGGCGAGGAAAAATACTGAAATCCTAAATATGAGACAGTTGGATCAAAATACTAGTAAACACAATAGAAATGAAGATACGGTAAGTCTACTTTTTAAACAACAATAACATCAATTAAATCTTACATATTTAATCCTGTAACTTTGTATATCATTGTAATTTCTGAATACAGTGGACGTTATATTAATCACTTTGGGACAAAGCCAAAGTGATCACTACATCCAAAATGCCTTAAAAATAATATAAATCTATAGATATACAAAGATAGCAGAAACAGTGGCGGCGGTTGGGTGGAAAAAGTGAGGGGGCAAAAAATTTATAGACATCTAAAAGACCCGGGAGTACAGAGGGTAGACAGCAAAATTTAAAAATTTAGTTAAAACATTATCTAGTTTCCCGAATACTATTGCTTTTTTGTAATTTCTAGTTTTAAGCAGCTAAAATGAAATAAAAATTTGAATTTTTCCTAAAACTGTAGGTGCGACAGCCCCTCCCCCGACTCGAAGCCACTGAGCAGAAAAAAAAACAGACCACACAACATTGTTGGAATGTCCTTATTCGTTTGAATTAGAAAAAGAAACCGATACAATGTACGGAATTGAAAGAAATTCATACATAATTAATTTTTAAAGCTTTCTTTAAGAAATTATCAAGGGTAACTTGTTTTTTGAGTTTAAACCGTTTATATGATGATTCTCATCAAAAGATTCAGTATGGTGTTGGATTGATCCTCTTAAAGTACGAAGGGGTTGCAGAGTTTCTTAGGCTGATGGCGGTTTCTTTTTTCTAGATCCTCTTCATCTTCAATGTCTTTATGTTCTGTGACATCATCTCTTCGATTGTTTCTTCTGTAATTTTATCAGCTGTCTCCAAATTTTAGTCACCGTTGATTCAGGCCTCATATAATCCTCTTCGGAAAGGTCGGCTGTATTTTCAGTGACATTAGGATCATCCTGTTGTTGGGTCCTGATGAAACTTCCACTCCGAAAACAGTTCCTTACGGTAACATCAGATGCTTTGTCCCAGGCCTTCTTTCTTTTCTTCGCGATTTCACCGGCATCGAACGTGCAGGTCCCTTACGAGCCAGAGTCAACCACAGTAACGATGTTTCTTTTCATTTCAATTAGGTATTCAGTAACGCACATGGCTTTGACCCTTCTGCCAGTTTCGAACTCTCCCGTCCGACTATCGAAACCGATCACTACAAGTGAATTGTTGATCACTAGAAGCGGCGGATTTTCTATGTCTTTAGATACGGGATATCCGTTCTACGCTATTTTGATCAGTATAACCGGAATGATAGTTACATCCATGATCACTGCAAGCGGCGACTCTGTATTATTATTATGATTCCTTGTAAATCAAAAAACTATAATTAGTTATAATTTAATATTTTAAAATTCACAAATATTATCAATATATGTTAAAAAGGAATTCGTGTAATTATTTTTCTCTATGAGAAATTATAAAAATTATAACGTTTTTCTGATAATTACTTGAATTATAACCATAAGAACAAACAAAGGAAACAAACACAATCCTTAAATCTTTAAGAATATTCCTTCACTTGAACTATGAACAAATAAAGGAAACAAACACAATCCTTACATCTTTAAGGATATTGCTATTCTTCTTGTAAACCATTCAAATTCCACGATTCTTTTTCTACTTTTGAAAAACAGTTTATCCTGTGTTCAGTGTCCTTGGAAATGAAAATTATCATATTTACAAAAACATTTCTTATGTAAGAATAAGTTTAAATTAACTCATTTCAAGAATGTTTTACACTTAATGACATCTAATCACTTTCTTTCAAAATATAACACCTTAAATATATTAAAATATTGTTAAAAATAACCGTTTTCTTACACTGGTGATTTCTTCAATGATGATTTCAAAAAATCTGAAGATTTTTTTAGAAACATAAAATAAAAATAATCTAGTAACATGAATAATTTTATTATAAAATTTCTTTGAAACAGTTATTGATTCATTTTATTTGATTACTTTCTCTCATACGAAAATCAGACTGTAATTTTTTAAAAAAAATTTTAGCGCTTTAACTCAGGTTGAAATTAATTTTGACAAAATGCAATTTAAACCACAACTGTAAAATTTTGCAGAAAATTTCAAAACAGTAAGATTGTTACAGATAAAGAAATAATAAAAAGTATAAAATCGATCATAATAATTTACGATGGTTTTTAAAGTCCCACTTAAATGACTGATTGCTATAGACAGGCACAGAGCTTACCTAAAACAATATGGAGATGAACCCTCTTTTTGTGAAAAAAGTTTAGCATCTCCCAATACAATAATTTTCCGTGATGCATTTATTTATGACATAAAAAATAAGTGTTGTCATTGGAAAGTTTGAAGTCTATATATATGTGTATTTTACTATCTGTTGTCATGTAGACTATTACAAGACCATATTTCCTTTCAAAGGGTATCTTTTATTAAATTACATGATGAATGCTGCCAGAATAATGTCTAGTGGTTTGATTTCTTTTTCCTGCGACAGCACAAATATTTTACAAATAAAAAGACGTTCACAATCATAATATGACACACAGAAATAAAATTAAAACACTATTCTTGCATAAGAATATTGTGTACTACAAATATTTATAAATGTAATACAACTATAGCATGCTATTTTTTAGAAGTTAAAATTTTTATACCTCATCAAATAATTTTTTTTTAATGGTTTGTAATTATAATTATGAAAACTGTAACTGACAGCAATACTCATTTTCAGAAATTACGCATTTTAACAGATGCTATTGCAAGGAGTCAATACGATTTACTTTTAAAATAGAAAGAGCAAGAAAATCTAATTAAAAACTTAAAAAGAACATTCATAGAACAAACCGGATTTGTTTTCTTCTCCATTTATTTCATTGTCACTCTCTCTTTGCTGAGCAGATAATTCATTGTTACTACTACTTAAAGGAACTTCAATTTTGGTTTTAGACTTTCTTCTTTTCAAAACGCTGGCTTTTTTAGCCACCTACAAATAAAATAACTCAAATTATTCATTCGGTTAAAAAAATATAGCCTGAGAGTTCTTGTACCAAAATAAAGATGTTGGTATGATTTACATGCATATGGTAGCAGGAATGGCATTAGAGTTTGCCCGACGGGGGGGGCCTGATTTGCCTGACAGGGGGCACGGTCTCCCTGACAGAAGGGCACAATCTGCTGTATGGGGGCAACGAATGCAATGAAATTGGTCTCAAATTTTCGCCAGATTATTATTTATCAACTACGGCTGAATACCCCGTACCAAAATTTTCCCCGACGGGGGGGGCACAGTATCCCCCTGGCCCCCTCTGGTGCCACCCCTGTATGGTAGATAAAATGGTGAAACGCTATCTCAATTAGTCCAAAATATCATTTTCAATTTTTTTAACAGAAGCAGAAAAGAATAAAAAGCAGGGAAAAAATTAATAATTTTTGAAACTTACTTAAAAAAATTAATAATAAACTTTACTTAAAATCTAACTAACTCAAACTTTACTTTAAAAAATTAATAATTTTTACAATATTAGAAACATTAAAAATGAAAAGCATTATAGCTTTATGAAACAGATGCATTTTTACTTCAAGAAATGTATACGTTACCCTTTAAGTTCCTATAAAAGTCCTAGTAATGCTCAAACATGATTCACTCACATTATAAGCTTGTAATAAATACCATTTTGTGCTCTTATTAATTTAACTATCGGCGATATTATTTTATATCCAAATTGTAAGAACGTGACTTCATTAGTAATAGTGCATTAAGGTTTCTAGAGTTTTATTTGTCTTATTTTAAACATGGACAAAGGATTTTATTTGCAATTTTACTTTTAACAGTACAGTACAACCCCGGTTAACCGAACTAAAGAGGAAGGGAGAAGCCGTTTCCGATAACGATTGTTTCGGTTAAGCCATGAACATCTATTACTATTTTGTATCTAATTATAGAATGTAATTTTGAAGTGGTTTGAGTGTAATACGACTTCAAAACTCACTTTGTAAGCTACACCTAAGTTCTTTATTAAAGTTAACCCTCCGTCAGGCATAATATTCGCACCGGCGAGTTCGGGTGCAATGTGCATGACAGGCACAGGTAAACAATATCGCAATTAATATTGTTAATAGCCATTAATTTTGATTTTAGTTTTCTAAAATTAATCACTGACCTTCTTGGGAGGCTTAAAAGAAAAAAGTTGGGATATTGTTGCAAAAAAGTTTCGCCCTCGCGATTATTTCCATGCAGTACAGTACGCGTTTTTTGGACTTGCGATTTCAGAGGCATTCCGGATAACCGGGGTTTTACTCTAATCAGATATTTTTTGGTGACGGTAATGACATCACTGGAATTCTCAAAAACTAAATGGGAAATAAGAGACAAACCACGATTAGCAATAATTTTTTTATATGTTACAGTAAATATGATAATAATCTGTTAAGAAATGCATTTAAAAGTTTAAACTTTATAAAACTGAATAGTTAATTACTGGTGACACATGTAAATAAAAGCTTAACATTTTTATACAGGTCCTTTTTTAAAAAACATTTAGGGAAGTGTGCCCCTAAAGCAAGTATTACTGAAAAACCAGCATCACGTTTCGAGCAAAAAATTGGATAAAATTTGAACAGTTGTCACTTCGGTATGATACATTACAGACAGATCATCTTTGTGAGAGGAAAATATATCTTTCAATGGATATCATAAAAAAAAGAACTTTTCCTAGTCCTTTACAGAAGTTAGTTATAGTTGAAAAATGATTAAAAAAGTTGCATTTTATGGTGCGACAAAATAACTGCGAGATAGTTTTTAGTGGTCCAAATTTATTTTAACATTGGAAATATTGATGCAGAGTAGCTATTAAATTTATCTAACTTGTGATTGTGATGATCAATCCACGTGTCATCAAAATAATAACTAAAGAGATTATAATTGTCGGGAACATCAACCGACCCAGCTACTGCGAGCAACGACAACGATTTTTAGGCGAAATTTTCGAAGTGTTTTGCAGGGGTAGCGATGGTGGGGCGTTCGGGGGACAGGACCCCCTGTAGGGGATGCCGTGTCCCCTCCCCCCGTAGGGGCAAAAGTTTGTACCAATTCCACGCAACCGGCTGTAGTAGATAAATAAAGATCAGGCAAAAACTTGAGAGAATCATCATTATAACCCTCCTCTTGTACAGCATGTCGTTCCCCCCTTTCGGGGAAAATCTGCTCCCTGTCGGGCAGATTCTAACGCCACTCCTGGTGTTTTGACGTTCACAAGCATTTCCCCAAAGCTGTTCGTGTGATAATATAGAATTCTGTGCTTCTACGCATGAAATATCAGGTCATTCTGACCAGTGTTTTTTTTTACAGCCTTTTGAAAGTGCAACTTTAATTACAATCACCCTGTATACCATGCAGTATAAGTTCATTTCTAAATAACACTCGTAGGGAATGTGGTTGATTTTACAACCATATTTAAGTATTTGTTTCTGTTGCTGATAATCCATTTTGAATTTTTTCAACACTCAAATTTTCATGACTACATCCTGTGTCCTAATTATTATTTCTAGTTAATCTTTTCAGAGGTTTTAGCGGGAACTCTTGGGAGTAATTTAAGATACAGTTAATTTATTTCGATACAGTGGTAGCTTATTTATAAATATAATAAAACTTAGTGCTCCCCAAACCATCTATGTTTTGGACATTTTTCGAAAAGCCGACTTTGCACCTTAATAACTTTTTAACAAATTATTGCATGATCTTCATATCGCATTGATCAGCAAGGGATTAGCAATCGAACAGGGGCGGAGCCAGCGGGAGAGCAATTGCCCCGCGTCAGTGACCGCTTGCCCCCTTCCCGTCGGCGAGAAATTAAGACTTTCTTTAACAAAAATCTTTGCGATTTTGGGAGAGGTTGAGAGAAGGCTATCAAGGAATATAATAATTTTAATCCCATCTTTAAGTTATTATATAATAAACGGTCGAGATGAGAGATTTGTGTCCGAATTTGAGGACTGATTAACGGTTATGTCAACAGAATGACCGGCATCCTTTTAAGTTGTCGTCTATTCGGCCAGTAGTTCGTGCCACATTTGAAAGAAAAACTGACAAGTGAATCAGATGTCGCATTTTGCCGACTGTTTTCGGTCGGTCGGCTAAGAGATCAACAAGACGGATGAAAATATTCATGTTTTGTTTTTTCTATCGACTGTTTCGATCACTTTTCGGTGGAATTATTAAGTAAAACTAAAGTATCTGTATTACACCAGAGTGTGGCTACACATAGTGATCATTCCTCTCAACGGCAATTTTTGTTCGGCGTGGAATTTTTCGGCCCATAGTCATAATGTTAAAATAAAATCTATTAACAGCCATTTAAACCTTTCTGAACAGTCGGGTTTGTCGCGCGTTCAACTTCAATGAAATTCTTTCCTTTTGTCTCTCCGACCGTGGACATTTTATAAAGAGAAAATTGAGGAAAGAAAAAAAATCATACACTCAAAAACAACACCGGAAATCAGATGGAAATTAATCATTCCTTTCGCAATGTGAAGAGAAGAATGAATTTCGGACTCTACCGGGTTTGAGCATTAAAGAGTTCATTTTTGCCTTTCAGGTGCAGATTCGAACTCTGACAAAAAAATTTGTTAGTTTGGTCGCGGCCATCAGTGAATGAAACTTTCAGCTCAATGACTTTAGGAAAAATAGACGATATTATTGCCTTTCCTCAACAATTACCGACGAAATAATTATAGATATATTTTTACAATTGAAAAAGTGACCTCCGAAAGAGCTGAAAGACCCAAGCAAGACACACATTTTATCTTATTCCTAAAAACGAAAAGAAATAAATAAATAGAGATATAAATTTTCGGATAGAGTCCTTTTTTTTTCTTTGGATAATTTTTATAATTAGATTTATCAGAAATGACGAATTAGGTCTTATTTAAATATTTTATACTCCCAAACATAATAACCTTTTAGAGCGGCCAATTTTCCTTGGAACGGAGGTTGACTACTGTAGAGAGGTTTCGGTGTATTACATACTAGCCGCCCTCTTCGACTAGCTTGTTCGTTGGGAATATAAATTCAATTGAATTTCATGGGCATAATTTGATTTTCATAGTTCCATTAAAAAAGCACTTTTAAACTTCAAATTGTTATAGACACTTCAGCCGTGTTCTTTTAGTAGCTTTGCACCTGTTCTGTTCATTGCCTATATGAACGTCCCTAATGGAATCAAGTAACTGCATGTGTCATCTAATTGCACGTCATCGGCACCTTTCTTATTCCTTATGCAAAAATACGCGTTTGGCGCGACACATTTTATGTCTTGCAGCATTCTAGCTGAATTAAAATATGCTGATAGAAAGAATTAAAACACAACCATAATCAATGAACTTACTAAATATGTTTCCAAATATAATTATTATCTTAGAGGACTTCGTTTACAGATTTAACAGAAAAATTGATGAAACAAAAAAAGAAAGTTAAATCCATTAGGACATTACCTTAACTTTCAATAATGGAAGTGAAACACGGAATTAAATATTATTTGGCAACAGTTTGAATCAGATTGCAACAATGAAAAGTACTGTTTTAAATTATGCCTTAAAATATTTTTACAAATTTATTAAAATTAGAGAAAAAACACGGCATCTTCATTGATATCATTAAAAAAAAAAGAGTTTTTAAATTTTCAGATGGTGGCTGGTATTGATCAAAAATACTATTTTAAACTTGCACAATAAACGTGGAACATTCTGATTTGTTAGCTATGCTTGCCAAGTGAGATGAATTGGTAAAATTGGTCCAGTTGTTGAGACTGGGAACACAGTCAAGCTTTCCTCTCCTAGAGAATGTGCAATGAAGTAGTGCTTTTGATATTTTTCTCGAAAATGAAGAATTGAGATGGAGAAGCGACCATTGATGATGTATCTAGGGTCGTGATCTTACATATAAAATATCATTGAAAAGGTAATTTTTTGAACTTTCAGATGGCGTAAAAAGGATTTTTGTGCTGTAATATTTTCGGAAGTTATTAATGGAAAACGCCAAAATTTCGCTTAATTTTTAATTAATTAAAATTCTAAATAAAATTTCAAAAAAGGGCTCTGAGGTGCACATTCACACCCTCCAAAGTAGGCTTGTGCCAGACTTCGTAGCTCTAGGTACATCGGTCTGCTCTGTAGAGAACCAATACACACAAAAACACACACATTCTCCTTGATTATTATTAGAGATATAAAGATATTACATTTATAGGTTTAAAATATGTTAATAATTATTTTTACTTGTCTCGGCTATTATTTTATTTTGTTATGAAATTTAGATAATAATCTGCACATTTTTTTCAATATCAGTGCGGTACATTTCATTTCCTGAGATTTATGTTCACAATTCTTCATTTTGTATTATTGCTTGTCATTCAGTCAGACAATTCTTACTGCACCGACATTTAGCTAATTATTCCAAATAATTAATTATTATAATCAAATTCGCTAATTAATACTTCATTAGCTTTAATTAAATATAAAATTGATTATTATCTGTTATTTTGAAGTTACCTAAATTAGAAAAACTTTGCTTGCCCCTCCCCCCGTCGGAAAATTTCTGGCGCCGCCTCTGCAATCGAACGATATTATACTCGATGCAATCGCTTTATGGACGAGTTTTCTGCTTTGTTTATTTACATTAAAAACCTGGACTTACGCTTTGAAGATTCCATTGACTTAGCAATAAACCGGAATTACGTAGTTACCGCATTTTAATGTAAATAAACAAGACAGAAAACTCGTCCATTAGGTGATTTTTAATAAATTTTTAAATTATGCAAAAAAAACCCAATTCTCACTAAATTCCCCCCTCCCCGTTTGATCAATTTCAACAACAAGGGCAAAGTTTCAAGATGAATGATAATCTCATGAACGTTGGATAGATGGAAAATGTTAAAATTGTTTTATTAATAAAATTTTAAGTGTTTAAGATCAAGTTAGCGTTTCCTCAACACTGAGATGAAAATTTGTCATCATGTTATGTAACTATTGTTTTATTAACGTCAGTTGTATGCTTTATGTAAGGGTGTCTAATATGATTCGCACGCTTCGAGCAAAATGGCGCAGGAGACGCTAATACACTGCATACGAATTTATACTGTGTTTATATACGTTTTTGTTAGTATCTTCTTTGCAACATATACCACGGATGAGGAAAAATACTCTACCATGTAACTTCTTATTCTATGTTGTTTGAGACCAGTCTCAAATGTGGATATTTATTTTAATTAATATATACTGTTAAGCCACGCTCGTGCTGGACGAGTGCACTTAATTCCGATTTACCAAAACTATTGATTGTAAAATAGCGAATCATTTAAACTAATAGTTAAAAACAGAATAATTTATTTTATTATTGTTTTATATATTAACAACTGTAGTAATTCTCGGTATTTATTTAATTATTCAAGTATTTACTTTATAAGTATTTTTTTTTAATCTTTAATGTCAAGTCCAATCTATATATGTACTGATTATATTTCCCCTTGCTTTAACAATGTGTAATTTATTCTAATTTTATTATACCATTACGATCTACCTGATTAATAAATCTTTTTAATTATCTTTTATATATTTTTATTTTCCCTTAATTAATTAATGTATTTATTCAATTATATATCCAATTATTTAATGTGCTTTCCTGAATTAATCTAATTAAAAATCTATTATTAAAATATTTCAAATCATCCCTGAATGTGAAATATCACACAGCCAGGCTCCGAAATCATTCGCTCACTTGTGTAGGTAAGAAGTGTACAAAAGCCGCCATCCTTCTTTATGTACAACCAGGGTCGGCCTTTAGCCGATTGGATCAATTGCTGCTAATAGGGCCCCGCGCCAGAGAACTACAGAGACTGTACTCGAAAGGATTTTTCAAAATTTAATTAGATTTGAAATTAATTAAAAACTAATCGATATTTGAACTTTTTTGTTCAATAACTTCGGAGCATATTATCGCACAAAAAACATTCTTACACCACTTAGGGGGGGAAAAAAACTTTTTTGTGTGGTGCCAATTTCATTTCCATATAATCTTTCCTTTAATTTAAATTAATTTTTCAAAATGTATTTAATATATATCCCGACGGTATTTTTTATTCTTTTAGTTACTGCAAGCTCGTTGCGACAATATTAAAAACATTTTGTGTGTGTGTGTGCACGTTATCTTTGCTACAATTGTATAAATTTTGAAAAATAATATAAGGACAGTCGAATCAAGCCTCAAACATTACCATCCCTCGTTGTTTCGTACTAGAGGTTCGAATCTCTCTTTTATATATATATATATATACTGTTATGGTTTTACAAACTTTGGGATAGGGCCCCACATCTCCTAAGGCCGGCCCTGTGTACAACTGTCGTCACAGACATGTGTATGTGCGTACATGCATATGCACAAATATTTGTATTGATATGTATATAATGATATTTCATTATGTGAAGAGTAAAGCAAACATCTTGATAAAGAAGACAGTCGTTGATCCACTCAATGCTTTATTTCAGTTTCGACTTACCCATTTTGAAGATTATAATGCAGATTATACGAAATTAACGTGTATAACAATATCTTTATAAGTAAATTCCACTCCATGGCCATGAATGAAACCTATGCCCAAAGGCAGCGTGTTGACGGAAATGAATTACATGGTGAAAAAGGAACGATACAACATCGCGGCGAGTTTTTACACTAGTTTCGAAAAGGGGTAAGTCCCGAATTCTAAAGTCAATCGAATCCGGACTTCTTCCAGTTAAAGTGGCAGTTACTCTTATACTAGAGTTTAAGTAGAAATAATTTTATGAATTAAAAGTTAAGAAGCGTTTTCAAAATTATCAAATAGAAAATTTTAAATCATTACATGCATGAATTTTTTTCTCTCTTCCCATAATAAATTTTTATTTCCTTATTTTATTGGTTTAAGTAATTACTTAATATTCTCATAAGTCCTACTCGTATTTTTATTTATTTATCCCTATATTTATTGAGTTTCATTTTTTTCTACGATGTTATCTATTGACTTTACTTTCTTACACATATTTTTTTATCCTAATATTTACAATTAAACATATTGCTTGTTGCAAATTTATTTATTTTATTCCCCTCTTCAATTTCCTTCTTCTCATCAGTAAATATAAAGTGTTACCAGTTGTCTGTAAAAACTCACAAAGATTTCGTATCCATGTAATTGGCTAGTTTTATAATTTCAATTCCATGGACCCAGAAACATATTTTCAGGCCCAAAGCTCCCAAGCAGATAAAATACTTCAGAAAAAGATATAATCGCACGTGAACAGCGAGAAGGTTGAAATTTTTTTTTTCATGTATTCTTATTTACCTGATAGCATTGCTTAGATAGTTATTATACTTGCACTGCATGATGCATGATTGATCGGGAAGAAGGGGAATAACTGAACCGGTAGCCTTTCCTGTAATAGTTTTACATTAAAAAAAATGTCCAGCTTTCAGCTCCAGAAAATAACAATTGTATAAATTACAATGAAAGCAATTCCAAGTGAATCATCTTACATGAGGCATCTGCCTCTTCCTGATGGAGATAATGGCGTACAGCCACTTAGAAGAACTAAATCCCCCATATCGATCAGTTCAGATGAGTCAATTTTCACAGAATAATTTCCAATAAGTGATAAGACACTCTGATGGAAGAACTTTGGAAAAGGCTCCGAGACCCAGTCAACAGCTACACATCAGATGGCACGTGCTCCCACTTACTGGTACCCATAAAGAAGGAAGCGAACAAAATCTTACACCTTCTACAGGGGAAAATCGCAACAGCCGACAAGAAAGAAGAGGGCATAGAGGCAACAATTTCATAAGCGCTAAGTCTAGTCCAAACAAAAGAAAAGGCAGATCACCACAAGCCAGGGCAGAATGAGCCGGCAGCGACAAGACCTTGAAAGAAGCTCTCCTATGTAGAAATACCAAAACTGAAAAACAAAAGGAAGAAGATAACTCTGCTCCTCTATCCAACAGAGAAAAATAATAAAGAAATCGAAGAGATCCTAAAAGGAGAACAGCACCAATTTCAGGATCAAGGTGGTAAGAAAAATTCAAAATAAAGAACTAGCCATAGTCTGTGACAAAGATCAGCAATTTGTCAAATTCAGGGAAACAATTCAATCAAATGACACACCGAAAAAGATATATATCGATAAGATTACCTAAAATCCCTGTGCGATCATGACCAAGCCACCACATTCACCCTATGTGACAGTTCCACGTGGTTTCACTGCATCTTTCATTGCTGGCCCCTTCTTCTTCAAAGACCGTAGAAGAGTATCTGGCTTAAAAACTTATTCAATGATTGGTGAATAGTATCTCACCCTCTTGCATGGATATGCTCTACCTTCTTTGAAGGAGAGAGATGTACTGTCTGCAGTAATCTTCATGCAGGATGGTGCCATGCTCCACATTGCAAGTTCAATGAAGGCATTCCTTTTGATGAAGTTTAAGAGATAAGTCCAGGCTGTAAGATCAAATGGCCCCCACGATTCCCCACTTCATACCGGTAGATTTTTGATTGTGGAGTTATTTAAAATTCCTTGTATACCAGTCCTCTTTTGCCACATTGTCAGAACTCAAAGATGCCCTTCTCAAGCCGTAAATAGAATCCACTCAGACATGCTACACACGACTGTCACAGGAAATCTGACTTGTCTCACTTATACCATATTATGTAGAAGAGGTCGTATTGAGCACCCATTGCTTACATAAAACTATGTAAAGACAAGCTGCACTGCTATTGTCTTCGAGTGCCCTTTTTTGACGTCTTTAGGAATTAAAACTTGTAATGAAAATAAAATCCGCCTACTCCCTGTGTCTATTTGTGCAAACTGCAATTGTTTAAGATCATTTGTTCGTTTTAAAAATTTTAACGAACTTATGGCGCAGTTTGTATGATTTTGTGAGTGTTGTCAAATTTCTTATAGTACACACGAAGTACCAAAAATTATTTCATACCTGCCAGGTTTCTTGAAAGGTTTTAGAAACTCCTGGAAACAAACCTTTGTCACCAGTTTCTCGGGAAAGTAGTAGCAGCTTTAAAATGTAAAAGGTACGATTCATTATTTACAGAAGGTTTATAGGAACAAAAACTACAAACTAAGGAAGTGATACAAACCTTACTCAGAGGTGTATTGGTGTTCGAAGAATTACCCAGTTCTGAATCTTTGATGTGAATCTTCCACGTTGCCGTAGACATAAAGGATTTATCAGCTGCATAACATCGCCACAAACACTGAAGTGAATACAGTACTTTAATAAAACGTCGATATTGATAAGTTTTGCATTGAGTTTCATCTTGTACTCTAATATTTTTCAGAAATATAGATATTTTCCCTATTTTAAAAAAATTGTACGCATACAGCTTTGATAGATATAACAGGCAACATAACGATCTACCCAAATGTACATTAATTTCAAGTAATCTTTTAGTTCAGTGGAGTAGACAGAGAAACTGGCGCTTGGGGCGTAGTATGATTTTTTTGCCATCAGTAGCTCGGCAAGTGTTAACGGCACCCAAGGCATGATATTATTTTTCTCCCCCTCATCATGTTTTGCTCTGAAAAAAGACATAAACACGCAAACGTTTGGTTTCCATGGTGCCCCCAAAGACTGGCATTCATACCACCCTTTGCCTTCCCTCGTCACTGTGTTCCTGATCTGCATCACAAAAATATCATAATCATTTAATGTGGTTTATTTTTAACACGTCTTTTCTTTGCAATGAAGGTTTACATAAAATCTGGTTGCATTAATTAAGAAAATGAACTGTGTTTGAATCGTAAAAAGTATTGTGATGCAAGTGGATATCAACTGGCATATACCAACCGTTAATCAGATTTTTAAATCAAAGTGTGGTTGTTAGAGATTTAATCCCTACAGGAAATTGTAAAGGGGAAATCTTTTTCCCTTCTCTAGCAGATGTAATCTCGGGGCCGAAGAGGCCTGACGTACTTGTTTCTTTTCTGTGTAGCTGTTGTTCTTGTGATTCGTCCTGTGTGCGTGTGTTTGTGCTTATGTCCAAATAAAAGCCTTTTGTGTGATGCTGGGTCCGTTATCTGGATAAATTACTGCAGGGCACTTTTAACATTCTGGTGACCCCGGATGTGATTAAATGACTTAAAAGTGCATATACCAAGCAGTCGGAATTGTAGCTTAACGGATAAACAGCTCGCCCTTACGGATCGAGGTAGGTCCTTTATCAATTCAATTACTTTATTGAATTAGTGTAAACGAAATATGGATTTGGAAAGGCTAAAGGCAAAGCGCACCACAACTAGATCTCTTTTCACTAGGTTGACAACTAAAATAAACACTGGTATTGAAACTCCGGTAGGCGAAAACTTAAATAAAGAAGTTAAACTAGGTGACCTGTGTGAATTAAGATGTCAATTAATTGAAAAAATAAATGAGTTAAAGGAATTAGATCTTCAGGTTGAAAAAGTTGTTAATATTAGTGAAATTGAAAAGGAGGTTACAGATAGTGAAAAGTATCGGGAAACAGGAATGATCTATAAATCTAGACTGGATAGATGTATTAGTTCATTAGAAAGAACGTCAAACATCTTGCAGACAAATCAACAGACGGAACATGCCGTTGGGGTAACGGAAACGAATGTAATACCCTATAAAACCGAAAGTAACGTTAAGTTACCTCAAATTACTATTTGTACATTTAGCGGTGATTGCAGTGAATGGTTAAATTTTTATAATTCATTTGAAGTAGCAATCCACAATAACGAATCGTTAAGTAAAATCGAAAAATTTACGTATTTAAAATCTTATCTGCGTGGAACTGCTCTAACGGCAATCTCTGGATTTTCGCTAACTAATGAGAACTACGATTCGTCAATTGAATTATTAAAACAAAGATTCGGAAGGAAGGATTTGGCTATAAATACCCATATGCACAAATTGTTACAACTTGAAGCTGTAAAATCAGTAAATAACCTTATCGCTTTAAGGAAGCTACATGATAGTATTGAAACTCAGGTTAGATCGCTTCAATCCCTTAATGTTAATACGGAAACTTATTCCAATCTTCTTTTCCCCGTAATATTGCAAAAAATCCCTCTAGAAATTAATCTCCAGTATAACCGCCAACGTAAAGATGAGGCAGTTGACATCAAGGATTTAATAACTTTCATTCGAAAAGAAATTGAATGTAGGGAAAATGCTTTTGCAATGAGTAATCCTTCTGGTTCCTATTTCGAAAAAGAATGGCGCCAACCAAACCAAAAACAAAATCATCTGATCAAAACTCATTTTAAATCATCCCACGCGATGATGAATTACTCAGAGCCCGGAAGTAACTGTGTATTTTGTAGTAAAGGCAGTAAATCCGAAACAGATCATTCGTCTGAAAATTGCCCTTTAAGTGTTCAAGAGAGGAGAGATGCTATAAAGTTATCCAATAGATGTTATTTATGTTTTAAACTTTCGCATACTGCCAGGATATGCAGAAAGAAATATCTCGCCTGCAGATGTAAGAACAGATTCCTTCACCACAAGCTCCTATGTGATACTTCGTTCCCCCACTCAGAACCCCCTAAGGAAGGCGATTCAACAGATCGCAGCTGAAATCAAATTAAATATTCGGCACGTGTAAATTCTCAAGGTCAAATCCCAACGGAAGTCTTATCTGCCCTTAACAAAAAATACGGTGACTCCACTTTTCTACAAACATTTGTTGCAGAAATAAATAACAAAAGGGTTCGTGGAATTCTGGACACTGGAAGCAGTCGATCGTTTGTTTTGAAGGATATCGCAGAACAGTTAAAATTAAAACCATCTGCCAAAGAGGAATTATTAATTTATGCGTTCGGCTCAAATGGTAAAAAAGAAAGTTTCGACATAGTTGATTTAAATTTACGAAATATTAGGAATCCGCAATTGAGTGTTAATATTAAAGCCGCCGTCACAGATAGAATTACTCAGGGTAAGGTCTCTGTCCCAAGTAAATTTATTAAAGAAATAGCTTCACAAAAGGGATTAACATTAGCGGACGATGGTTGCAGTTTGGATATCGATTTGTTAATTGGATCGGATTTTATTTGCGAGATATTAGGTGAAAGAAATTTTAAAATTAGTAAAAGGTTAATGGTGACTAACAGTATTTTTGGGGAAATCTTGCAAGGTAGAATAAATGACGAGGGAAAGGTTAATGAGATTCAGGTTAACTATTTGTCAGTCATGGATGGGAAAATGAACTATGACAAAATAAACGAATTTTGGGAGTTAGAAAATATGGGAATTAACTCGCAAGAAAACATAAATTTGGAAATGCAAATTCTAGAAAAATTTGAAGAAAACACGACATTTACAAATGGTCGGTATGAAACAAAATTACTCTGGAAAGATGATCAATCTCAACTAAACAATAATTATGAGATCGCAAAAAAACGATTGTTTAACTTAAATGAAAAGTTTAAAAGAGATAAAAAATTGTACTTGAATTACAAAGAAATTATTCAACAACAATTAAAGGTTGGAATCGTCGAGTATGCAAATTGCGAACCTAATAATACGTGCCCGGGATATTTCATGCCCCATCATGCTGTAATAAGGGAGCAAAAGGAAACCACTAAGGTGCGCATTTGTTTCGACGCTTCTTCTAAATCCAAAGGTCAGGTGTCCCTCAATGATTTGCTATATAGAGGCCCAAATTTAAACCCTGAATTATTGAGGATAGTTTTAAAATTCAGAATTGGAAAAATTGCGATGTGCGCGGACATTCAGCGTGCCTTTTTGGAAATAGGTATAAAAGAAAATGACAGGAAATACCTGCAGTTTCTGTGGGGCCAAGATAACGGTACTTGTCTCGATCTTGAGGGCCAACCTATCCGTGCACTAAAAATGAAAAGAGTTCCCTTTGGAGTAAATTGTAGCCCCTTTATATTGGCAGCTACTATAAGGACCCATTTGAAAAAATATCCACATTTGGAAGTGACACAAAAACTGAATGACCTATATGTTGATGATTTTTTATGTAGTGTAGAAACACTACCAAAGGCTAAAGAATATTATAAAGATGCTTCGCAAATTTTGAAGGAAGCTGGAATGAATCTTCGGAAATGGGTGACGTCTTCGCCAGATCTTGAAAGATGGTGGAAAAACAACGAAGTTGATTATCGAGGATGTGTAGCAGAATCAGAAGTTACCCAAAAGATGTTGGGGCTTGTCTGGAATCATCACCTGGACTGTTTGAAAGTTGATATAGGTAACATCTCCAATATGAAGGGCACTTACCTATCAAAGCGATCAGTGTTGAGAATCTGTGGGATGCTTTTTGATCCTTTAGGAATGCTAACACCCTTCACGGTTAGAATGAAGTTGCTCCTACAAAATACGTGGGAGCGAGATCTGAAATGGAATGAGCCATTACCACTGGACATTCACGAGACATTTCAGTCATGGCTTGATGAGGTGGACACTGTCTCTCAGATTTCCTTGTCTCGTCCTTACTTCTTAAATACAGAGACTGAACCTGCAGAAATACATATTTTCTCGGATGCCAGCCCAAAGGCATACGGATGTGTGGCTTATTTTAGGAAAGTGACTGATGGGACAATAAGCTCCAGTTTTATAGTTGCGAAATGCCGTTTAGCTCCTTTAAAGAAATTAAGCTTGGCGAGACTGGAACTAATGGGAGCACTTGTTTCTGCCAGGTTAGCAGAGTATCTACAAAAGACATTTCCTTGGATAACATCTGATCACATTTTCTTTTGGTCAGATTCTCACATTACTCTCCACTGGATAAACGGCGATCCCCTGCGTTGGAAGGAGTTTGTGAGAAATCGTGTACGAGAAATCCAGGAGAAAACCAACCGAGATCATTGGAATTACTGTAGAGGTAAAACCAATCCAGCAGATAAATTAACTCGAGGACTCTCCATTCATGCGTTGGTGCAAGACGATGTTTGGTGGCACGGACCAGATTGGCTAACCAGCCAAAATTTAAGTTTCAACAACTCAGCGGACAGTGAAATCAACGAAACGGACATTGCCGACGAACTTACTAAAAACTATGTTCCAGTTATGACTGTGACAGAACATTGTCGCAATGACTTTATAGACAATCTTCTCAGCATTACTAATGACTATACCAAATTGATTCGTATTATATCATATGTTTTTAGATTTGCAGCCAATTGTAGGTTTCCTGAGTCAAAGAAGTTTGGGCCCGTTAAGGCTGCTGAACGGGTACGTGCGGAAAACTCTCTAATCCGCATGGTTCAGGAAGGTAAGTTTCAGGAAGAAATAAAAGACCTGAAAAGAGGTAAGAGTGTTTCCAATAAAAGTAAATTGTCCTCATTAAATGTTTTTATTGATGAAAATGGTATTCTAAAAGTTGGTGGAAGATTAAAACATTCCAAATTAAATGTATATTCTAAGCATCCTATAGTGTTGCCAACTAACCACATTTTAACCACAAACATTTTGGTATATTATCATAAAAAATATTTGCATTTAGGTGCACAAGCCTTACTGTATCAGGTGCGCCAAAAATTTTGGCCAATTAATGGTAAACATAATTGTAAAAAGGTTATATTTAAGTGCATTACATGTGCGAAAAACAAGCCAGTTTTAACCTCCCAAATAATGGGCGACTTACCAACTGATCGTGTGACTCCTAATCATGTTTTTAATGTTACTGGCATTGATTTTGCTGGTCCCTTTTTCTTAAAATTCAAAAACCAGCGAAAGGGTATACTAAACAAAGTTTATGTTGTTATTTATGTGTGTTTGTGTACAAAGGCCTTGCATCTTGATTGTGTAACTGATCAAACATCTGACTGTTTCATTGCAAGCTTAAAACGCTTCTTTGGAAGAAGAGGAAAATGTGCAAAAATTCTCACTGACAACTCCAAAACATTTGTCGGTGCTGATAGGGAAATTAAAATTTTATACAATCATGTTAACTCGCCTGATCAATGTCTAAGTGAATTTCTAACTTCAGAATCAATTGAGTGGAAGTTTATTCCACCTAAATCACCGAATTTCGGAGGTATTTGGGAGGCTGGAGTGAAGTCGTTTAAATTCCATTTGAAACGTGTGATTGGAAGCCAAAAATTAACTCTTGAAGAATTTATAACGATTCTGGCCGAAATTGAGGGCGTTCTGAACTCTAGGCCTCTCACTCCGCTTTCTCCGGAATTCGACGATTTTGAAACATTGTCACCGGGGCATTTTTTAATTGGCAGACCAATTAATGGAATTGTTGAACCATTCTTGAGCGAAATAAAGGAAACTAGATTGTCCAAATGGCAGAAGATCACAAAATTCTCTCAATCTGTTTGGAAGGTATGGAAGCGCGATTATCTATGTAATTTACAACAACGGTATAAATGGAAATTTAAAGTGAATGATGTAAAGGTCGGAACACTTGTTCTGATAAAAAATGAAAATTTACCAGGAACTAAATGGCTGTTAGGCAGAATTTCCGAGCTTTTCCATGGAAAAGACAACCAAATTCGAGTTGTAAACATTAAATTACCAAATGGTACTGTGTTGAAACGTAATGTTCGTGATGTAGCCATTTTGCCCACTGAGAATTAGATGTGTTTGATATTATTAATATTATATTTGTCTCAATGGTATATTTTATATAATCAAAATTTGGATGTTGTATTTGTATTAATTGCTGTAATTTGTATTATATTGTGTGATCATGCTAATTGTATGTATTATTCTGTTATTAATATACTCAAAATTTATGAAGGTCTTCATCCGGGGGGTGGATGTTAGAGATTTAATCCCTACAGGAAATTGTAAAGGGGAAATCTTTTTCCCTTCTCTAGCAGATGTAATCTCGGGGCCGAAGAGGCCTGACGTACTTGTTTCTTTTCTGTGTAGCTGTTGTTCTTGTCCTGTGCTTGTAGTTGTCGGAATGTGTGCGTGTGTTTGTGCTTATGTCCAAATAAAAGCCTTTTGTGTGATGCTGGGTCCGTTATCTGGATAAATTACTGCAGGGCACTTTTAACAGTGGTCATTTTGTAATTATTTTTTTTCCTTTGATTTATTTTTGAGGTAATGCAAGGAAATCGAAAGTAATCTTTATTTTTTGACATTTTACTATATTTTAAAAATCTTTTAATGTATATCTATAAAAAAGTTTTTTAAATGTTTTGCTACCGATTTTTCGATTATTTTCTTTTAAAAAATAAGGAATGAAATTTTACTAGTTATCTTAATCTTATTGTTTCTGGCATAATTAAAGAAATTTACAAACATTTATGTTTTAAATTAATATGCAAGTTAACAGTTTGATGAATGGATAATCCCAGTTTAGCTTTATCAAAATAAATGTCGCCCCCAATAATCAGATTAGGAAGTTATTACGGCTGAAGAAATAAAATTTCTGTGGCTTTATTTGATAATCCTTATATTAATACACGATTACCTGAATTAATGTTGCAGCTGCAGGAATTTGTCTATTGAAATGCTTCTGACGTTGCTTTTGCTGCACTTTGAGAGCAAAACCAGAGCCAAGAATGCCCTAATAATGAAATGAATATTACAAAAATCCAATTTTAATCTATTGTATTTCATACTAATAATAACTTATTTGAAAGGTGAAAATATTTATTACCAAATTAAAATTTAAGAAACAGAAAAACGATTCCATTAATGTAATCATTCTGCTTATCACACCTATAAGCTCATTAGCAATATTTTCAAAGGCAAGTAAAAGCTAAAGATATGTAATTATATAATTTCTTGAAATAGAAAATAATTCATTGTTGATTTTGATAATGTATTCCATGAATGTAATTTGAATGATTTTCAATAGTTTACAATTAAGCACAGAATGAAGAAAAATAAATGATACACTACTAAGCCAAACATTATATTAAGAATCTTACTATCAGAAGAAGGAAAAAATAATAATAACAGGTTTATAAATCAGCTCTGAAAAGTCATGAGGTCAGTGTGAGGGAGAAGAATATTATGTAATGAGCATGAACGTAATGGAACCAATAGCAGTGTGGCAAGATGAAGCATATAACAATACACATTTTTTTTACAATGCACCTATAATTGGCTGGAAATACTGAATGGAAGAGGGATTCTATTTGAGACTTGTTTTGTCTGTCAAGGAAGAGTATTTCCCTTTTCGACCATGTCTTTTGATTTGGTATGATTTCTCAGTATCACTCTGTCAAGGAGAATCCTCTTAGCTATCAGAAGTAAGTTCTAATTTGAGGGTTTGTGGAACTTTGGGCGCCAATTGAATTACAAGATATTTACTTCATTTTCTGATGGCTTGTCTTTTCTAAGTTGTTTTTCCTAGCTTTTCAACCCTTTCACAAGCATTTGAGAATAGATTTATATTTACTAATCGAAAGTCCAGAAACCAAACAAGTGAAATACAGAAATACTTCTTTATTACACTTGTCAATAAAGAAGTATTTTGAATAATAACATAATTTTGAAGGAAAAGCATAACTTCTCCCTGAAAAAGCTGTTTTTCAGACAAACCTAGTTTCTGAGAGAAAAGTAATCATTGTTTAAATGCTTCTTTTCACATAAAAAATTACTTCTATTTGTCTCGGATAAAAAAAGTTAACAAACCAACAGTTGTTGGTATTAAGTCATGGGACCATTTTTTTTACTTAGACATTTCATTTTGTTGCTTGGTTAAGCCAAATCTTTCCATAACTAAATTAATACTATCCTCGTTTTCCATTTCATTATTCAGAAATACCATCAAATCGGTTTAATGTTCTTCAGAATTAGCTATTTTAGAAGAATTAACTTGGTTCCATGTTGCATCCGTTTTTATTATCCAAAAAATAACAGAACGACAATTTTTTCGTACGAACTTCATTAATTGAAATAAATAAGGAATTAAAAATAGAAGAAGGTAAGTTTTAATAACAAAAAAAATGCAGATTTTTAGAAGATTATATTCTAAATTTACATACACAAAAATATTACATGATAGTAAAGTAAAAATGATGAAAAAACTTACAGCTGGCAATGCAAAAAATGATATAGCAAAAACAGAAAAGCAAGAAGCTACTATTTTTCCCATCCATGTTTTAGGAACAGTATCACCATATCCAATTGTAGTAACTGTTATCTGAAAATTTAATAAAATAAACCATGTTATATAAAAATCAAATATATAGAAAGCTTTAATAGATTGAAACAGTATTACAAATACAGTAAAGCACCGTTTATACGTTTCCTCATTTATATGTCGCTTTATCAAAGTCCAGATCCATTCGTGTTCATTGAAATGATAAAGTACTTCGTTTATATGACGCAAAGCTTCGGTTATACGTCGCTTTTCCCCGTTCTAAAATGTGAAAATTTCCTCCTTTCTAGTATGTGAAATGTGATAAAGATATCATGACTTCGAAATTATTCATAATTGATGAATTAACAGAAGACAAATTGTCTGGAGCTAATTTATGCAATGATGAAGAAATTATTCCACCTTCCTTTAAAGACGCAATGGATTGCATTGAAAAATTTCGAACTTGCTTCTTTTGTCAAAAGAATAGTAAAAAAACATTCAATGGACATAATTCGATTCATAATACTATACATTATACTCACAGACAATCAGCACACCTACCTTCATATACATTAATCGTATAAAATAAGAAATCTAGTACTCAAGATACGCAGTACAATATGATATTTCTCACTTCTTTGATAAATTTTTAACTTCATAATTTCATTATTGATTTCCTTACTATGTATAGTATAATACTAGTACTGTCTTAAAAAAACTTTAAAATTATTACTTTCAAATGAATTTGAATTAGTAGCATCAAATTTGTAATAATCAAAGTTGTTTAGTAAAATTTCGATTATACGTCTCTTCATATATACGTCGTTTTACGTCAGTCCCTTGAAAGACCTATAAACGGTACTTTACTGTACTTTAAAGAAGTTCGTTTGCTTAAATGTTGTTTAACTAATTTAGTGTTTTAGAAAAGCTGATAAAAGACAGTCAACAGCTTCACGAAATTAATTCCAAAAACATATGATTCATAAAAACTGCTAGAGCTAACTAATTTCAAATAATATATAGTTAACTATCCGAGAAACTTTGTACGAGTTCAAAAAATAAATTAAGAATAATAGATAAGTATATAAACAATGATTTGTAACAAAATTAAACTTGGATATTTTCAGAAATTATCATAAAATATATAATATAAGTTTGCCATAATGTTAAATTATTTTTAAAGAAAATATACAAAAAATATGAATAACTTTACAAAATGAGTACTAAGTACTAAAACTCACGATATAATAGGTTGTATCAGTACTTCAAAACACAGGATAACAGAGCATAATGATATTGATGTAACTGCTGTCAAGTATCACAATACAAAATCAGTTCTACACAATTACAGTCAAACGTCGCAAATCCGGACCTTTTTCATTCCGTAACTTCCCCCCTCCAATATATATAAATATATATATCCTAACTTTTATCTCCCAAATCGGCGCCCAGAGTCAGCAGAAACCGGTCGTAACCATCTGGGGAGGAAAGGGATTTAACCACATGTACAACGATGTGCGACGAAGGTATTGCGGGGGGTATTGTAATCCTAATGTTAGGATCTCAAAAGAAAAGCTGAAATTTTTGAACTACTTGAGTACATCAAGTTAATAGAACAAGAAATTGCCGAAGATGACGCCTTTGAAGTACTGCATTGCGACGACCCCGACAGAGTGTCAGCTCACCGATGCCGAAATATGCAGTATGGTGTTGATCAACTCCCAAACTTCAGTATCCGATAGCGAAGAAGAAACCCAAGCGGAAGATAAAATACCAATTGACAGTTTAGTGGAAGTGTTGAACACCGCAATAAAAGGACTTGAGCAAAGGAACTTTAGTTCGGATTCGGACATAATGGCGATACATAAAATAAAAGAGAAGTTACTTAATCAAAAACCGAAACTAATGAAGCAACTCACTTTAAATTAAATGTTTTGTAAAAATGTTAAAATTAATAAGAAATAATATTAATTATGCTTATAAATCAAAGAAAACAAGTAATAAATAAGTTTTTTTAAAAAATTTAAATTGAATTCTGTGTTTTATGATGTTAAATTCACTTCTTAATACTGAAATAATCTAAGATCCGGAATTATACCAAATCCGGAATTGCCGAAGTCCCGACGATTCCGGATTTGCGACGTTCGACTGTATTAACTTTTCTTTCAGATGTTATTCAAGTATTGCAAAATGCCTCAAAAATCTTTTGTAAACTTTGCTTATCATAACCTTCAGAGAAATAATGATATTTTTCAATCTACTTACACCATTCACAAAATTTCAAAATATTTATTATAAAATAATTAGTCAGATACAAAGCATTAAAAATTTACCACAGAAAATTTACATTTAAATTCAAAATAATAGCAAAAGTTGTGATCAAACAATCAGATTTAAATAGATTCGTAGTGAATAAGCATTTTAATTTAGAAAGTTTGCAACAAATAAAAATTTAAATCATATCAATGATGGGAAATATCCCTAAAAATGAAAATAAGCATGGATAATGAACATCTCCTTGTACGACTGAAATTAATTCATGTGACGGCAACTCAATAACAGAAATATCTCAATATTTTCTCTTTAGAATCTTACATTTCAAACTTTTGGAACATGTCCTCACGTCTTTTATTACAACTCAAAATAAATATTTACTTACACACTATCCAAAAAACTTTAACACTCTTTGATGGAAAATAAATGAAGTAACACAGGCTTTCTTCAATTTCCGGCTGAAAATAGTAATTTAGTACCCCAAGACCCAAATAAGCATTGAGTAATAATAAATATAACTTTATTTTGATGTGGTTATACGGTAAATCCTAATGAAATATTTCAAATCAAGGGGTTAATTTCTTTTTGTTCATTAATAATGAAGAATCTTACAAAAGTAGTTGCTGCCAATTTTTCTAGACCCCAAAATTCTGATTACACACTTCATTTGAATTTGTGTTCTAAAATTTGAGAAGTTTGCCTATGGGAGGATGCCTATTTCTAGCTTTTAAATGAGTAGTATCTAGTCTATGAATACAGTTGATTTTTTTTTTACAAAATATTATTTCCCACACAAGAAACCGGATTCAAATCCTTCTCAACACTTTGTGATGGAGTTTATTTATCACGTTCTCTTCCACGCTCATCAGACAGTGTCTGTTATAATACTCCAAACATTTCGTAATGAATTCATGCAGCTATGAGTATATTCGAGCTTTCTAAGGCTCATATTCTATCTACAAGCATACTTGTAGATGGCAAAGAATGTTAAAAAATTTGTTACTAAATCAGAAGTACCTTTTCCTATGGTTCTTTAGAACATAAAAAAAACGTGTTCTATGTTAAATAAAAATTCGAAAATCAGGTCAGGTACAGCCCGTTAAAAAGGTATCTAAAAATTCTTAATGCTCGCCGTCTATAAATGTTAAAATGAATGTAAATACACTTGTATGGCGAAAAGTATCCGGACACTTTCAGATTTTCACATTTTTTAGAATTTCTCTGGAAAGAATTAACTGACTGCCCTTAAATTTCGAGCATATGAAGAAAAGATAGTAACTCACATTTCACATTGAAGATTCGGTCCTGAAGGCAATTAGGGGACCGTTTACATTCTGATGAAGACAAAACACTTTTTGGCCCACTCCGCTTCACAGAATATTGATAACAAGATGAAACTTTCAGATATGGTTATGTTTAATGTGCATAATATTTACAGGAATTTTCATAAACTCTGCATAAATATATGGGAAGATATAAAGCTTTTCTTTAAAAATCCCAAATTTTACCGTCTGTTTTTTGCTTATAACATGCCCAGTTTTTTGTTATATTGTACGAAACTTACAGAAAAAATGACAACGTATTACAAACGCATTGTGTAAAAATTTGGGGAAAATGTTTTTCAATATAACAAGAAATATGAGCATTTTTAGTAAATACTTTTTTACTGCGCATGAGCGAAAAATAGCGCAATTTTTCTTTTATAACTTTAAAGCCAGATAAATAGGGCAACTTATATAAAAAAATCAGTTCAATATCAATAGTATTCAGAAAGATATCGGCATTACAACGAGCAGAATTTCAGCTTCTATCGAAGAAAAGCCAAAAGATGAAGGGTTGTACACAAATTGATATTTTTTAAACTTTTATCTTTGAATAGTTATATTGAATTGTACAGTGGTTAGAAATTTGCTAAATACTCATGAACACTTGTAATATTTGTAACGAATAAAAAAATATATTTGTAGAATTATTAAAATATTTTAAGAAAAGAAATTAATTAAATAAAAAAATCGTTTGGCCATAAAAGAAATTAATTTAAAAATATCGTTTGGCCGTAAAATTGTAACAATATGTAACTTGTTAATAATCATGTAAATAATATAATTAAATCAATAACATTTTTGTTATTTATAGTGCCCAATTAGCCAGAATTTAAGTTATGCACGCAATTGGTAAGTGTTCATGGGTATTCAGCAAATTCTAACCACTATACAATTCAATATAACGATTCAAAGATAAAAGTTTAAAAAATATCAATTTGTGTACAACCCCTCATCTTTTAGCTTCTCTTCGATAGGAGCTAAAATTCTGCTCGTTGTAATGACGATATCTTTCAGAATATTAAATATATTGAACTGAATTTTTTTTATATAAGTTGCCCTATCTATCTGGCTTTAAAGTTGTGTAAGAAAAATGAAGTTATGTTTCGCGCATGCGCAGTAAAACATTTTTTACTAAAAATGCTCATATATTCAAAACTTTTTTTCCAAATTTTAAAATGCTTCTCTAACATATTGTAATTTTTTATGTAAGTTTTGTATAATATAACAGAAAACTCTGCATGTTATAAGCAAAAAATTGGCGGGGAAATTTGGAATTTTTAAAGAAAACCTTTATATCTTCCCAAATATTTATGCTGAGTTCACGAAAATTCCTGTAAATATTATGCACATTAAACATAACTATACTGAAAGTTTCATTTTGTTATCAGTAGTATTCTATGAAGCGGTGTGGGCCAAAAAGTGTTTTGTCTTGATCAGTTTGTAGACAGGCCCCTAAATGCCCTCAGAACCGCTTCAATGTAAAATGTGAGTTACAGTCGATTCTTTACATGATCGAAGTTTAAGGGCAGTCAGTTATTCCTTTCCGGATAAATTTTTAAAAATGTGAAAATCTGCAAGTGTCCGGATACTTTTGGCCATATAGTGTACATAAAAATCGTATTTGCGTAAGGGGCCGTCTCCGTATTTACTTTCATATCGTCTTCAAATTTCCCAATAGCAACACTCATTGTTTCTTCTTTTAAATGATTTTACTCATTGAGAACCCCCTGAATAAAAAATCGTAGACAATTCGCAGCAAAACAACCAGAGATATAATACAAAAAAAAGATCTATGGGTTAGCTAAATACTCACAAACGTAAAAAAAATAGGTCGTTCTTATACAGCTTTCCTTTACTTTTTACATTTCATTAGTTGATTTCAAAATTTAACACTGGGACTTTTAACTGTTCTTAAAAAGATGTGCATCGAAAGACATGTCAAAAACATTCGTCAAAATATGAATCCAAAAATGCATATTTTTATATTCATGTTCATTTATAGAAATAAAATTGAGAAGAAAAATCTATTTACAAAAGCTCTTTATATTCATGACCTTATCAACAAAAAAACCTTGAATATACTAATTTGAAATTCGTTATTTGAGGGTTGATATGTAGAACTAGACTTACAAATACAGATGATTTGACATTTCACTATATGTTTTGAATGTTGTTCAGATTAAAAAATAATTTATATTAAATAAAAATATTTCGTCATACTTCTTTTTAGAGTAACTGAGAAATGATAGATAGGTGTTTTTTTTTAAATCCTCTAAATCAATGAAATATAATTTTCATGAAAAAGTATTCACCAAACGAAAACTAAAATCACTGTTAAGAGTTTTGACATGGCAGTTATTTTCAATTGCTTTTTTACTAGAAAGGATCGCAAAAAAATAAATAGATAAATAAATTCACTATATCGAAAAGGAATCGATACTATATCGAAAAGAAAAGTGAGTAATAAATCTACTCAAAGATTTATTATTTTGCTTTATTCATTTATAATTTTACTTAATATTATTTTTACTATATTCATTCGTGCTTCGATGCGGCAATGTCTCAGAAAATCCAATTTTCTTTCTTTCTTTTTATAAATCAAGCATTTCTTAAAACTTTTCGCAATCCTAATCAGCTCCCATCTTTTCTTAAATGTTTAGCATAAAAATAATTCCGTTCGGAAGCTGTCTAAATCGAAGCTGCTTGTTGAACAAATCGTTGACGTTTTCTCTGCTTATTGTATTATAATTTTTTGAAAAGAAAAACGTTATATTCATACTTAATCTAAAGTAATATCCAAAGACTTATTTAATTTTCTGTTTCACTTTAGCGATATTTTTCTCCCCAAAAAGGGTGAAAATGGCGGTATTACGAATATTTTAGAATTTTGCTGTATATTTTTGCAACTAATGAAAGGAAATGGGTGAAATTTTGCATAGCGGTGTTTAGTTAGTTGCTTTTTCCGATTGGTATCAAAATTTTTATATTTACTATACTTCTTAAGATATAAATTCAATAATTAATCAGTCATAAACTTTAAATATAAAGCAAGAATTATTTAAATCGACTGATTTCATCTTGAAATCAAAATCTAGAATCGAAAATTTCCGAAATAATGGCAACCTTCATTTATCACTAGAAGACCTGAATTTCATCCTGCTTTTAAATGGAAATAAATATGTTTTATATGCATTCAATGCTATGTTAATCTGGATAATTTGAATTTGTATTCCAAATTGGATGTTACCAATTGAAAGGAAATTGGGTTCGTGCGAAATTTAATAAGATGATCATTTGAATAAATAAAAATTACATACATTGGTAGGTATAATTTTTCTGAGATGAAAATAATTTTTGGTTTCAGTGCGCATTAATCATTTCCTAAGTAATGAACAGCCTTCGGATACTTCTTTTTGATGAACTGTATCTTTCTACTTTTTTAATGATATAAATTATATAAATTACTAAGAAATTTCAAAAATTGAGGGTGATTCCAGGGACTAAACTGCTAAGAGGTAGAAGAATTTGCTCAAGGTTCTGAGTTACAGGGATATTTTTACAGAGGATTGATAAATTCGATTAGGTTCAGATTTTACCCGATATTTTACAATTCCACTCAAAAATACATTTGGTATGTGAAGTAGATCCTACTTGACTTGCAAACTTTTTTAAAGCTGTGACAGAATGGTTGCTCTAATTATAGGCAATTCTCATGCTGCCACAATCTATTCAGTTAGAGGAAACAACCTGGTAAAATGGGAAATTTTGAAAAATTTTGGCTTTCCTTTGTTAGATAAACGTTGTTTTGACAAGTAAATCGTTTACATTGTTTTGATATTCCTTAAATTGCCCAATAAAATTCTTTCCCATTTTCTTTCAAACCATTTTCTGAAATCCTAGTAATTAACACTTTTAACATGTTGCAAGCACTAACACTAACCAACTAAATTAATTTGTTTCACATTTCTACATGCTGTTTCTCATGCATTGTAACAAAACCAGTGAGTGTCCATTGAACAGCATGAATACTGTTTATGTTAAGAACAAAACTATTAATGAGAAAACAGATTTTTGCTATCAGTTGAATACAATACTATTTAAAAATAATAACGTTTCAAATAACTTTCTACTTTATTCCTTTGACTTGGATCCTTTATGAAAAATCTTATTTACAAAATCTGTGTCCTTTATAGTAGCTATTTTATTCATAGAGTCCTGAATTTTGTAAATTGGTTTTCTTATAACCTCTCTCTCCCCTCAAATGTTTAGATGTGAAGAACAAAAATCAATTCTAGTCATGTTTTGATTAATGATTTTTGAAATGTTTTTTAATTACCAGTAGTAATGTTGGAAAAATTTTCAGATTTAGGACAGGAATCGGAAAAAAAGAAATGTATGATCCTCCTATCATTTGAGGTGGTCCCAAGCAAAGACTAAGAAAGGTGATTTCTGAATTCAGGACAAAACGATCTAAAGTCATCTACTATTTTATCAAGTCACTGACGTTTTCAAAAGCCCTTCAAGCACATGCTATAAATCTTGATGTCATTCATTTATTCAGGGACACACTCAGTTTTGTGAGAAATTCAGCACTTTTAGAAATATCTCCCATAACATACACGGGATTCTGCAGTATACTACTTTCAATTGCATACGTTGTACTGAACTCATTTTGCTTCAAACTACGAAGTCCAACATCAACAGGAATGCTTTGTTTGTTTCACAAAAGTGCCAAATCCATGAAAAAAAGTTCACATTTTAAAACTGAGGAGCTTTTTACCAAAAGTGAACATATTCACTTTTTTCTGAATGTTTTTTTTTTAAATTTTTTTACAATTTTGTAATCTTAGTACCCAACTGTACAAGGGTACAGTCAGATTTTGTCCGAAAATTTATTTTTCCCCCTTGTAGAGCAGCTCTCTAAAGTTGTTATCTTTTGCAAAACTAAACATATTCACTTCTAAATAAATTCATCATTTTACAATATATTTATAACAAAGATGAACACATCCATTACCCATTGTATCTAATTCAGGGGAGGCGCCAGTGGGGGGACCGGGGGAGAGGAAGGCCCCCTGCCGTTGAAAATTTTTGTACCCCGTTCACGCGTTGGGTACTAGTAGATAAATAAAGATCGAGCGAAAATTTGATACCAATTTCATTACACTTTCCCCCGTACAGCAAGTCGTGCCCCCCCGTCGGGCAGACACTGGTGCCACTCCTGATCTAATTTGGCTTATTTTTTTCAAAACTTTACATATCCATAAAGAGATATCAGAATGCTAAATATTGTAGCAGTAACACTGAAATCACCAAGATGACAGGCAAGAGTTTAGATTCATTACATTGTGAATATCATAACGATAGCACCGAGCACACAGCTCCACAGTAGAAAAACATAAACAAGAAGGTAAGCACACAGGTGCTGCCAGATTAAAACAAGAATTTTTTTAAAGATTACGAATATCATTTTGATTATTTACAGTAAATATCTCGTTCTAGAACGCCTCTCCCCTACAAGATATCGTTTCGTGTTTTTCAATACGGTTTCAGATGACAGTTAGGTGATGAAAGGTGGTGCTACTTTTGCACCGCACCACTCCCATGTCCAACGCAATTGGGAAGAATGTTATTCCTCATCCAGAATTTTCCGATTCCTCATCCAAAGCCTTTGTAATTTTTTTCGAAATTTCATTTTTTAATATATATTTCTTAGATAGAATCCTTTGTTAATTCGGTTATATCAGCCATTACAGCTAAAATGTGAGTGGCTTAAAAACGAGGCCCCTAAGAATGTCAAGAAAGTTCAGATAATATTCCCTATTCGGAGTCATTGTCTTTTGCTTGCAGACAGAACTGTCTGTCGAGTGGAAAATTCGTTAAAAAAAACATTCCTAAATTATAACATTGCTACATTATAAACAATGAACAGTACAATAGGGATTTTGAAGACTTCGAAACTATTCGTAGGCTAGAAGATTGGCAAGTGAACGATTAAAAAAAACTTCCAAATGTATACAACGAAGTACCTGGTATACGTTCAAATGCGAAAATTCTTATGAAGAAATACCCGAGTCAGAATGGTTAATAGGGTGGGCCAAAAAAACCTTTTTTCAGAAATCGATTTTGTCATAGTGCGGAAAAGTTGTGCAATAGATCTGTTAAAACCCTTCAAAAATTTCATCAATTTCGTTTAATATTTAGCCGCGCCCCTTTGGTATTAAAAAATTGAAAAAAGACAAAAATCTATTTTTTTTTCCAAAAAATATATATTTTGAAAATAATTTCGAAATTAGTTCTGGCATACAGCGGAAATGTTACCCAATGGACCAGTTAGAACCCTCAAAAACTTTTATTAATTTCGCCCAATATTTAGCTGCGCCCCTCTGACATTAAGAAATTGAGAAAAAGAAGAAAAATTGGGTTTTTTTGAAAGAAATATAATTTGAAAAGTAATTTTGAAATTAGTACTGGAATATAACGGAAATATTACGTCATACATTAATTAGAACCCACCTAAAATTCAATCAATTTTACTCGATAGTTATTCGCTGATTTAAAAATATGAACGCACGCAAATAAAACCTATCCAATATACAGGGCCGGCCCGAGAGGGGTGCGGACGGTACGGCCGCACTAAGCCCCGCGCTTCTGAAAGGCCCCGCGTCGAATTTTACAAAATTCTTTCAATCAATTTTTTTATCCTTTTTTAAAAATTCTTTCAACCAACTTTTATGTAAAAAAAGGCATGAAATATTAATACTTTTTTTTTTTTTTAAAAAGAATGGTTTTGAAAATTTCCATCAAAGATCTGTCAAAAAAGTAATTGGTGGATCTAGTGAATAAGAATCCAACAATTCCCTTTGCTAACTGGAGGTCCACATGTTTCCGATTCCTGGGTAGAGCAAAAGGTAAAAAGTGATAACATTGTTCAGTCCTAAACCAGGTCCGATTGCTCCAGGCATCACATGGTCACTCCCTTTTCGGTACGGGGGCACCCCAAAGTGGATGTCCGTCATTTGAAGATAAATTGCAGGTGATAATATTCAATATATTCGTTGTTCACGAGATTATTACTTTCAGGATACACAGGGGTTATTCTTGTGTGCGGATCCACATCTGTTCCCCTAATGGCCAACAGATAGTCTTTCCCAGGGCAGCTTAAAGAAACACCTCTAGAGGAATGCTTTTCATGCTTATCTAGCTCTAAATTAAACACATCTGTTCCCTTGTATTCAGCAGGACTGCTAAACGATGATGAAGCATATATCTCACAGGGGTTTCTCTCTTTTTTTGTCAAAAGTGTGGTTTTCTAGCATCTATGAATTTATCATAGGTACTTGTTAAAAGGTAGTATGTTACATCTATTCCTCAGAGTTTAATCAATAGTAATGAATCTGAATATTGGATTGTGTGAAACACGACAGGCAACCCAAGGAGTTTTATAAGAAGCTTAATTTTCCATTGAACAATTCGTTCGCATTCGGAGTATCAGCCGTACAGCAAAATAAAATATTCTGCATTTGTTTTTGGAGACAAATTTCAAGTATGCTAATTTTTGTCTCTTTTTATAGTTATTTATTAAACAAACTTTCCTTTTATATTTCCAAAAAGAAAATTTTAATATTATAACAGGTTATCAATTTATAAAACAATGTAGTTCCCCTTTGTTTTTGTATTTCAACATTTTTGGTATTTGTTAGTATTGTATACATTTCAGATAAAATATTTTTTTTATTAACAAACGAAAAATTGTGTTTTCTTCTCTTTTACAATGGGCATTTTTCACTATAAAACGCTACTTATTTGGAACCTTTTATTGTTTTGGGAACTACATATAAAAGTTATTTGGATAAGTTTTAAAATATAAGAAGTATTTTGAAGATTGATTCAATTTAAATATCCTAAAACCGAAACTATCAGTAGGTTGTGTGTAATTTTAAATAAGTTTGTGATCAGTCGATTATCTTTTTTCAGTTTTATTATTTTTGTATATGAAGAAATAATTGCTTGTTAATAGGAAGAAATAATGAGTTCAACTTTTTGCACTGAAGAAATAATGAGTTCAACTTTTTGCACTGAAGAAATAATGAGCTCAACTTTTAAGAATTCATTTGGTAATCCAAAATACAAGAAAATCCCATTCATACAGTATAATATTTTATTTCAATACTGAATGCATGTGCTGACATTGTAAATCGATAGAAAAATTGAAAGGGGTGTATTTTCTCTTTCAATTGACTGCAAAGTTAAAAGTTATTTTAAGTTTCTTCAGCTTTCATGTTTTGAAACTCTAATTGAAACTATTTTCGCATTTTATAATTTTAATTTTAGCACTGAAAGTTTTCAAACTGAATTTTTAATATATCCACATAAAATCAGGAAGACAGGGCACATTTCTACAACATGAGTTTGCAAAAAATATTGGGAGGAATTTTATGTCTTATTTAAAAAGGAATGCTTGAATTCAGGGCCAGCCCTAGGGGTTTCGAAAGGTGCCAGTGCACAAGACCTCACGCCGCTGTCACATTGTGCAAAACGAAAATGAATTGCATTAATTTATTTAACGAAATCGAAATTTGGCGGCAAGTTTTACCTTCCAGGTCAAAATATTGAAAATATTTACAATATTTATTTAAATTGTATCCAAATTTTACTTCTGTTCTAAAATTATATTGACTTTACGAATAACGCTCGAGTCTGCAGAAAAATCTTCCTCAAGATTAAAAATAATAAAAAATTACTTGAGATCTAGCATTAGAGGCGAACATTTAATTTGCTTAGTAATTTTATCTATCGAAACCGCATTAACCAAAAATCTAAATCATAATGGTATTATCAACGTATTTGCTATAAAACATATAACAAAATGAAACAAAAATCACATATTGTAAACTTATTTTAGTGAGTTGAAAACCATATTTTATATATGAAGCAATTATCTTTGTTGTTTGATTTATTAACGATATTAACGATGTGATTAAAAATATTAACTTTATAAAAATAATTTTATTATTTATTATTTCCAAGTATGTTTTCAGTCTTTACTTAACCAAGTTGTGAAATGTAATAAATAGCAAAAAGCAATGAATTATTTTGTTGGCCGAAATTTTCTCAAGGCCCTGCAAGTCAACTTTGCACCGGGCCCCGCTTTTGTTCGGGCCGGCTCTGCCAATATATATAACCTATCCTTAACATCAGAAGCACATGTAGTATTAATAGAGGAACCAGGTTGCAAGTATACATTAGGGTGGATCGAAAAGTATAGGGGAAAAAAAAAATCGAAATTAGTTTTGGCATGGGGCGGGAAAGTTGTGTTTTAGGTATATTAGTTTATATATATATTTTTTATTGAAATCCACTCATATCTTCCAGTGCCCCAAAAATAGTTAAAAATGACATTTTTTTTTGGAAATTTATAAAAAAATATTTTCAAAATTTCCTTTAGCGCCGGGTAAGAAAGCTTTGTTTTGGGTATATTAGTTTACGTTTTTTATTATTATTAAAATTCATTCATATCTTCTGGTGGCCCGAAAGCCCCCCAAAAGTTAAAAATTGACATTTTTACAAATATCTATTAAAAATTGTGAATTAATGAAAAATATTTGAAAAATTGACAGATTATTCAAATATTAAAGTATAAACTTATAAATAATTATAATACATGAAGTATAAATTTAATAGTCAAAGCAATACATCATAAAACTTATAAAAAGTGAACTTATATCATAGATTTTTTAATTCTATTAGTTTGAAGATTTACATATTTCTAAAGGATGTAATCCTTTTTGGTATTATAATGCTTGATAAGACTTCTTGATTGTATCCCATTCAATATGAAGCCGTGTCTCTCCTCTTCTCCGTATACACTTTCCGACACTTCAGACACTATGCGAAAACATCTTTCTACAGCTTGGGTATGGCATGGATATTTTGAGCATTCCTCCGTCTAACTTTTACCATGTCCTCTATTTCTTTAAATGGCACATTCATCAAAAGAGGTGGTTCAAAAGGTCCAACTCGTTGCCAGTTAATAAGTGCAAAATAATCCTTTGCTTTGAAGTCTATTTTTGGTACTTGAAAAATTCTTATTCTGATGAACCTCTTCTTTCATTTCTAGCACAAATTAGTTTTCGTAGTGCTAAAGACTTTATATTCTCTCTGTTATCTGTGAGCATTGACAATAGCAAATTTTCAGGATGACAAAAGAAGCTATTTCGTTGAATAAAAGTGTGTACTATATTTCTTAAATTGGGTTCCAAATATCTAAAAAATGAAATAAGTCTCCGAATATGCAGCGCTCCTTCTGCTATGGAGGGTTTTGTCTTGCCATGGAACCATACAGGTTGCAAATACCTTCATAATATATGTTGTAAGAATAATAAGATTGTCAGATGGTTTTTCTGTGACCACATACAACCTTAAAATTCTACCTGCAATTGTTAGCCACCTTGAGTGAGCAACTGGACTAGGTTTTCTTAATGCTAGGTCAGAATAACATTCACCACGTGATATCGCTAGGCAAATATCATATAGATATTGCTGATCATTGCTGAGAACCATTCTATCTATATTATGTGGCATATTCTCCACACTTATTAAAGAAAAAGAAGCTACTGGTAGCTCCTCGCAGGTTTTGATTGCTTTTCAAGTGGTCTACAAAATTCTTTAGGACCAGTTGTTGCACCATCCAAAGAATTTAGTAGATGACGGATAGGTAACTCATTTGTTTGAAGCAAACAAATTCACCATTGTAATGGTCTATTGAAGCCAGTTCCACCAAGCGAATAATACCTCCCTTGTGCCCAATAATAACATTTGTTCCATCGCATCCAATTACTGTTAGCCCAATTAATTGCATATTATGCGATACAAAAAAAATTGAGTATTGCTTCTTTTATGACTTTAGCTCCTACTGTTGCAGCAGTAACATGTCCGATATACACAGAGTTAGGTTCATGTACAAGAGTATAATGCTCCTCCTTCGTGGTCTTTGGGTAGTACTTTGTGTCCTTCTTAATTACACTTTGGTGTTGTCTTTTCTCACATCGATATATAATCCGGTTAAAAGAGACCAAGACACTGTTAACTTAGTAGACTCTTCAACTGCATTTTAAAGTTTTTTATGCTGCGATTTTATTGCGATCTACCACATGCGAAGCCTCTCCTTCGTGTACAATGTCTTGTAGAACAACACTGGCAAATGAAGCAGCTGCTCTATCTGAAATTCCGTATCGATCACATTCCATTGATAAGGTAGGGAAATCTAAACGATTTTATGATTGATATTCCAAAGTAATTACATCCGTACCTGTATACAAGGACGAAGTCATAGTATTGAGCTCAAGTAGCTCCATTGATTGAGCATGAGCAGCATCAGCATCAGTTTTAACTATTTTACGTTTTATTCTTTTGTCCTCTTCTTTCCTTTTCTCTTTCAGTAGCAATTACGTTCTTTTCTCCAATAACCATTTTCCTTTCTTATATTTGATCTTTTATAAACAATCGCTCAGAAGTGGAATTTTCATGTCTTTTTGGCATTTACATGTATCGAAATTTGTACACTTACAAAATGTGATATCCAACAAACACGATATTTTTTCAGTAAAATAATTTTCCAATTTTTGTTGGTATTTTTTTATCATTCCTTCGCCCTCTCCACTACATTTCTCCCTGTAAAATCATTTTTAAAACATTTTTAATTTTTAATTCAAAATTTGCATAAAAAACGTTTTTTTGCAAAAAACATTTAAGCGTCTTGAAGCACCGGAAGATACTAAACAAAGTTGAAAAAATTTTGCATGTACGCTAGTATACTTAAAAGACAACTTTTGCACCCTATGCCGATTATTTTATCCACACTTTGAATTTTCGATCTACCCTAGTATACATGTCATATATCATTAACTGCTGGTGAAAGTGGAAAAAAAATAGCCCAAGGTATTATCAAATTTACAAAAACGTATAATATGAGTTTGCAGAACCTATCGGTTATCAGATGTGGCAGAGCAAATGTGAATACGGGATGGAAAGGAAGAGTACTACGTTTGATAGAGACATACGTTGGAAGACCATTACAATGGAATATATCTATGCTACATACTAATGAGTTGCCACTAAGGCACCTCATTGTGGAAATGGACGGCTGCACAAAGGGACTATATTCATATTCTGGCCGTATTGGATTGCTTCTAAAAGAATGTGAAAAAATCCAGTTGTCAAATTTGATCAAATTGACTGTACTCTTCAGCCTTTGGATCTGAAAGATATAAAAAAACTAAGTACTGACCAACAATATTTGCATCGCATCTGTCTTGCCATAAAAGATGGTAGTTTCTCTTCTAGCGTGACTGACAATAGGCCAAGTAAACTCAGTCATGGACGATGGCTGACCCCCGCAAACTGTTTGTTACGGTTATGCACTGGCACTCCGTGTCCATCCTACAATTCATAATGCGCGTGAAGTATGTAATGCTGGTTTATGCTCCAACGTGGTTTGAGATAAAAATGAAATCGAATTGCCAGTAAGGTGCCCAACTTTTCTGGAAAATGATTTCCCTTGCAAGGCAGCTTCCAGACAATGTTAAGCAAATTATTTACAAAGTATTCTCAAATAATGCATATTTTTCGCATCCTGAACACCTATTTTTAACAATGCTACATGATTCTAGAAAACACATCCAGGAATTAGCAGTTAGGCGCATTCTCGGCGCCAGAGAAAAGAATACGAAGAACTCGGGTGGTTTGCGTTTGTACAAGCTTTCTGAACTCAATTTCGAAGCAGCCGATTATATTGATTTAATTTATTGGTCAAACTGTGTTGTAACAGAGCCGCCTCTTACAATGCATATAAAGGACAAAGACTTGAAAGAAATGTGCAAAGAAGAACAGTTTCCAGTACTAACTTTCGAGTAATTTCTATGCCACACGCAATCTGTTGAACGATGTGTTAAACTAATATATGAAGCTGTAATGAAAGTTTGTGGTGAGACTGTAAGAGATGGATATGTTCGTGCTAAACTTCAAGCAAGGAAAGAACTTCCAACGTTTGACAACAAGGGACAATATTATTCTAACACCTAATATTCAATATGCATGAGGTATCATTATATACATTTCAGATTTGTAGATTTTTGTTCTAATCTGTATTCTATCTGCATGTAATTCAAGAAAAAATTTGCGGGTATTAATTTCGTAAAAAAAATTGAATAAAAAGTTAAATTATGTAATAATTATAGAATTATTGTTATTTATAGGCTTATTTAATTAATCATTTAATGCCAATACTAATTTCGAAAATTAATTTTCATAGTACAGTTTTTTAGAAAGTCCGATATTTTTTTTCATTTTCCTCCAATTTTTCATGTCAGAGGGGCGCGGTTAAATATTGAGAGAAATTGATAAAGTTTTTTGTGGGCTCAAACTGACCCATTATGTAATATTTTCATTGTATGCCAGTAAAAATTTTGGAATTTTTTTCAAAATATATTTTTTCACAAAAAACGATTTTTCTCTTTTTTTTTAATGTCAAAGGGGCGCGGCTAAATATTAAACGAAATTGATGAAATTTTTGGAGGGTTTTAACAGATCTACTGCACAACTTTTCCGCACTATGCCAAAATCGATTTCTGAAAAAAGTTTCTTTCGGCCCACCCTAATGGTTAAGTCAGTACCAAAATCAGATGCTCCTCTCACTACAGATGCGATTCTGGTCAGAAGTTTAGTAAAAATCCAAAAACGAGAAGGTGATGAAACATCTCTCTCTACACTTCCTCTGGTGAATAGGATAACCAAAGAAAAGGCCAAGGACGTGAGGTATTTGCTTATAACCCATTTCGGCGGAAACTGGACAACACTTCCGGAACTGAAATGATTCCAGAATGTAATAAATGGCTCTTCAGGTGACATTCTCAATGAAGATTTGAAAAATAAAACTGCCTAGATAAAGATTGTGGTTTGGATTACCAGATTTAAGTTTAAAATATATTTTTTCAAAATTTCTATTTTCAATGGACTTTTGAAAATAATTTTTTTTGTTCCAAGTTTTTGGTGTTTTTTCAAAACTAGATATATTCAATGTTTTATATCAAAACTAAAAAAATATGCAGTAAGATTTTTGCTATAACTGCCCCCCACCAAAAAAAAAATATGACCTTTATCTTTAAACAGAATAGTGGTTAAAAAAACAAAGCAAAGAAAAAATAATTAGGAAGTTATTAGTTTTTGTGCTTCCTGAAAAATTTTGTCAGATGGATATGTTCACTTTTGATAAGAAGCTCCTCAACTAGATGGCTGCTACCCTTGAAAGTATGAATGATTCAGGGTCTTGTATGGCAAATCATAAATGAAGTATAGAGCATTGTTAAGTTCAGGTGAATTTTTGAAAGAAAATACAAAGGGCCGTCATCTAAAAACGAAAGTAAAAACGTTAAAAGTAAGCAAGATACAAGTTCATTTATATGTTATACAGCTGCATTGAAAATATTACTGATTAAATGTAATTAACTTAATGCATAAAAAATATCCAATGCAGACTTGGATACCTATCTTTTGTTTTGTAAAATTTATTACAATCAATTGAAGGCAGGATTAATCAGTTTCATTCTCAATCTTTGGATTACTTTGTCAGCAGTGGTGTATTTTACATGCAACATACATGAAACATCTTCAATTTTTGGGTGTTTGTAGTAGATGCATTTGCAAAAATAGTCCATGGACGATTAACGTAAAATTTTCTTATTTTCTTTATTGAAGCATTGCACAGGTGTTCAGGTCATCTTAGCATCTTAGATCATACTTACGAGTCCACGCCATGATCATTCTTACGGACAACACCGGCCATGCGCTGTCGCAGCAGTTAAAATCAGAGCAAAAAAAAAAAAAAAGGCAGTTAACAATGCACAGAGAGGTTATATACGGGAAAAAGGGGATTTCCAGGAAAGACTCGTGGCTCGAAGTGAAAGTAGAAGTGCGCTTATTACGATGGAAGTAGAAGTAATTAAAAATGAAGTATTGTTAAAAATAATTAAAGTAAGTTAAAAAAATAAATTTTATTACTTACATATATTTGCAAAGTTTTCCAAAATTTTAAAAACTGCTTTCAAAACGTGTTTTACCTATTAGCTTAATAAAGCCACTTGCCTAACATATTTGAATAAAAATCAATAAAGGATGATGTCGCATGAATAATTCAGTGCCGTTATTATTCTTATCATTTAATTCTGATTCACATCTAGTTTAGTTAGTTCCAGAATGTTTTTAGGTGAACAAAAGTAATTTGTAATGATGTATAACATGAACATTATTAAGATAGGATATCAAAAAATAATTATATCAAAGGGATGCAACATGCTGGGAGCACTGACAGTCATATGCTTCCATTTCTAGAAAGGTGCACAAAGATTTAAGTGGCGGGACTAAATTTTGTAACTAGAAATATCACAGAGAATATGCTATAATACTATTGAGTAGTCTATCAGTATTGATGCTAAAACAAATGACATTGCATTTGTACTAAAATAATATAAAATATTACTTGCAACAAATTTATATTGCAGTAAAATGTACATAAAAAAACCACACTCATATAATCACTATTCAATACATGCATCTAATTAAAAAGTACTTAACGAAAAGCAGTCTGTAAAGCAGAAATTTCATGCATCTCAAATGTAAAAACTACTTTTTGAAAAGCAAATCTAACGAACACATTAAAATAATAATAATAAAAAAAAACTGTATGAAAGGGTGCCATTAATAAAAATAGTCTGGTTAACTGAAATCTAATACTTATGTATACATTCACTTACACAAAGTGTGAGGAGGAGAAAGCACACAATCAGCTGCCAAGAGGTTATTTAATCATAAGGAGCAACAATGGCTGCCAAAACACAGTTCACTGCACAGTAGCCTGAAAGATTAAGATGTGCTTGTTTTGTGGAAATAGCAAAATATAAAGAATAAAAAAAAGAGAAATGCCAACCACAAGCAAATTAGTAAGCTCATTCTGAGAGGGTGATTTAAGTAATTACTATGTATTACGCTTTAGATTGAATTTACTTTGCATTACAAAAAGAAAAGAAATACGACCATCGGATTTAGGAATTCTAAATTAACAAAGAAAAAAAAACTATTATTTGACAATAAGAGTAATAGGAGATTTCTGGTAAAAATGTTGGCATTTCTTTAACAGCAAAATTAAAATTAAATTGTGAAAATATAAGAAACCAAAATGCTAAAAAGCAAATTCAAATTATGAAACTAGCAGCACAAAGTTTTTTTTCATATCACTGATGAACACACAGTAATACAACTGAGAAGTACATCTTACCACTCCCCACCATAAGGCATCTGCATAACTTGTAAAATCTGATTTTCCTACTATACCAACGTCTTCTTTTTCAGCTAAATACATGAAGTATGAAGAAAATATGAGGCCTAAGAATCCAATGTACAGAGTTGTAATAAGCTCCTGAAAAAAATATGGTTAATTTATTGATTAAAAAATTCTGCAAAACAAAGGAATAGTTCGTCGCTTAACATGCAACACCACTTATCTCAATTTTTAAAATTTCAAACAGAAAGAAAATACTCAATTTTTCACAACCAATAACGGATATTTCTGATTTTTTTAATATCTGATATAAACATAAGACCTAATAAGATTTTCCTACAGATATGAAAAAGAATTAAAAAAATATTCGTTAGTGGTTGCAAAAAATTGAGTAGTTTCTTCCTCTTTGAAATTTCAAAAAATTGAAATAGGCGGTGTTTCTTGTTAAGTGACGATTTTATAATGTCAGTATTCACTGAAAGCAAATGACAGTCACTGAATATTATTGGTAGCAACTTTCAGACCTGCAGAATGCAGTATTATCACATGAATACCAAATACTGAATATTACATGAATTTATTTATAGATGGTAGCAGAGTATGAGAGATTCTTCAACACTTAACTGGTGGGAGCAAAAAAAAAAAAAAAGTCTGCCAAACTGATACGATTTTTTTATTGCCCGAGGTCAAAGGGCGTAGAGAAGATTGTCATCAGTCTGCTAATCATTATTTTAGATCATTCATCTGTTAATTCTCAGATTTGTTAATCTAGGTGATAAAAATGAATAATATAAAATAAAAAGATAAATACCAAGGCCCTTTTATTGTAATCAGCACACAAAACATATGAATTATAAATCATCCATATATTATTAAAATGATATTTGGCATAAAAAAGTATATATTCTAACTATTAAAGTGCGCTTAAATATAATATTTGAAATTTAGTATTTAATAATAATTTCAGAAAATTATTATTTTCTCTTTCTGATTTCCATTTCTGAATAAAACCTAATGTATCACCGAATTTTTCTATGAATGTACTTTTTATTTTGCTGCAACAGATGTTTCATAAAATCAGTATATCATAACATAGATTTGTCAATTTCTCTTTCCAGTAAATATTTTCATTTCGGAAATACTGCTTATTTTTAAATAAAAAAATTTAAAAGAGAACACTATTACACAAAGCAATTATCAGAGACTGTAGGTCAAAATCCTTCGGCAAAACGTGTTTAACGTAAGAATCTGAGCAACATATAACACAGTGGGCGTCAAATAAGTGTTTTTTCGATAAGACGAAAAAGCACTTATGTATTTGACGCCCGCAGTTGTTTCTTCAAGGGAGGTAACAACCAGGCAGTAAAATCATAAACACACTATACTTAAATTTTCAATATGAGATGAGATATGTACTAAAATATAGGGCAGCTGATTCAAGATTACCTACCTGACGATGAACAAACACAACTGAACCAAGAAGACGCCATGTCCCTCCTTGTCGATCAACATGTAACATGCGTAAGATTTGAAGAAATCGAATTCCCCTAGATATTAAATAAATATTGTATATATAAGCACAACAAAAACAATTTTAAAATAAATGGTATTGAATTTATTTGTAAATAACATGAAAGAAAATAGGCAGGGGAATAATCTTGAGATACATACTAATTCTTAAAATGCTGAGCTACAGATACAGAAAAACATCTTATAGAAAGAAAACGCTTCAGAAGATGATGCAAGCATTTTCATTTGCAAATATGCTTTTTATAAGAGGTTTCCGACATGTAATTTTTATTAGTACATTTCTTTTACACAGAACGTCTCCCCATGCCCCCGATGCCATTATAGCAACTGTACCAGTTGGATGAACATGGGACATTTCTTTTATACAGCAAAATAGTCACGGAATAAGGTTTTCACCTTTCTAAGACCTTATTCTGAATTTTTGAAATAATTACCATTTAATGATTCCATTAATTGGTATTCATTTTGCCATATTTGTAAACGCCTTTCTGTGAAGATAGGGCAGAGCAAGATCACATATTTTATTTAAGACATGCTAAAAGCATTCTATTTAAGATTTAGATACGAAGAAGCAAAGCGCATCCACATATCAGCCAGTTTTATATCAAGTAATCGGCTTTCACTATAATCATTGTAAACACACCCATACAAAATGAAACATAAACCATTATTCTGGAACCTTTCACTGCGAATCTAAGCAAAAGGTACCATTTGAAAGAAAATAAGGCCACCTAAAAATTTACCTGATTAAAATCTACATATTGAAATATGCATTACCTTCAAAATTTGCAATGACAATATTCAATTTTTGCATCAAGTTTCAAAACTAAATCAAAATTTATGCTCAAATACCAACGTCATCATTCTAAGTCCGTTCCTTTTGAAATAATGAGCACATAAAATTTTGAGTTTTTTTTTTAAACATGGAGTTTTAAACATAATATGGAAATTATTGAATTTTTATTGCTATCCTGAGAAATAGTTATACTTAACAAAATGAAACTTTTTAAGGTAATATAAATTCATCTAGACAGACTTTGATTTTAAAATAATTTTCGCATGCGATATAATTTATCGAAATTAATGCCTAAAATTTTTTGAATAGCAATATTGGTCTACTTTAACAGAAATCGATGAAGAAGGAAATTTTTTCGGGCTATACAAAATATACCACAATCCTGTATAACATTTTCCGATATATTAAAATTAATGTATTTGCTGAAATGCAATGCTTAGTGGTGTACTTAGGGGGAAACATTCTTCAAATTGCAAAAAGAAATAACTTTTCTGGATGCAGCATTTGAAATAACTATAGGGGAATTACTTAATGAAACAAATATCACTTTCGACTCCTTTTTTAACAAAGAACATACCAAAGGTACTGCAGAAATTTATCTCGAAATAAAGTTTTATGGAATATCATTTCAAGCGTCTTACTGCAATTTTGATACACTATGGCTAAAAACAGGAGTGTCATTAGAATCCGCGCGGGGGGCACGATCTGCTGTACATGACATTTGCGCACCTTGGGCAAGACCGGGATCGCCGCCAGTACTTAGATTTTTATTGTCCTTGGAATCGGAGACCGGCGAAAGGTGGGAGGGTAACAACACACGTGGTAGTGCCCCCTTTCGATTATCGTGAAGCAATATGGCGCGTTTTGGGCTTCGATGATGAAGAAAACCAAGTTTGCATTTTGGACGTCTTCTTTTCGACCGATCGGAACAAAAATTTGATACCCTTCTACAATTATGATTAGAAGATTTCAAACCAAATTTCATCGATCTAACTCATTGCGTTTTTTAGTTATCGAGCTCACATGCACGCGAATAGACATACCAAAGTATGGTCAACCCATAAACAGATCTATAATTCTGACGATAAAACTGTGTATCAAAACTTATCTATATAGCTCTTTCTATTTTTTAGTTATCGTGTTCACGTGCACGCAGACTTCCTGCAGATTAATTTCGACCAAAATTTGAGAGAAATCTACAAATTTGGTGTAAAGACCACATACCAAAATTCATCCGTCTAGTTCAATGAGTCTTTGAGTTATCTTGATCACAGACAAAATGCCAAAAATGGCTTTTTCGGACACAGGAGATCTAAACCGTGGAGATTCATCAAAATTTCGAAGTCGAATTTTCGACGATTACAATGCTTTCCTTTCTATACTTTGCATACGAGAAAATTAAAATGGACATATTTCTCATATCAATAATGGCATACTTGATCAATATCATTGGTAGAGGGTACAAGAGATGGTGAGTGCATTATTGATTTCTATTCATAGGAATATTTAAAATAAGCAATATACCAATGATTTCCATCCACACAGTTGGTATCGGAAATGATTTTCAGGATAAGGTAATAACTATTCATATGTATTGACTGATTTATCATTCGTTGGTTTTGAATCCATCTATATTGAATAACGCTTCGTGGTGATGTCTATATTGAATGTTAGGTTATGTAATAAACGTAGATCGTTATTACTGCTATACAGATCATTGTCTTCCAAATTTTGCATTACTGCAACATAAACAATCGCGTGTTCATTACTTTTGCCATATAAACTACAGTACAGTTCATAACTTTTTTTACTGTTTCGTATACGAAATATACTAAGAAAAAGTACTATAATCGTCAAAAAATTCCACCTAGGGATTTTGATAAATCTCCACCGTTTAGAATTCCCTATTTTTTCCGTTTGTCTGTAAACACGATAACTCAAAATTGCCAAAGGACTAAACGGATGAAACTTGGTATATGGTCTTTGCACCAAATTTGTACACTTCCATCAAATTTCCGTAACTGGATATCATCATTCGATACAATTTTAATCATTGAGAAATCCACTTTCAGACTAACAAGTAACAAATTTCTTGATGGCTCTCCATCTTAATCTATAGTTTAAAAGATTCCGAAAACTCAATTTTGCTGTAATCAATAAGTCGTAATATTTTTCATTTAAGAACTACACTTTTACTGATGAAAATGCCAAATAAGAAAATCGGCCAGTTTCGCATATCCTTAAAAAACGTTACTCTTTAGACGTTAATGTAACATGGATGCTTACATTGCATTGACCTTTCTCCAAATTATATACGACATTAATTTTTAAAATGTTATGAAAGCTATTTATACAAATAAAAATGAAACGTCAATTTTTTTGTACGCTATACAAATCCAAACTAGTGAATAGATTTTCTACAAATTTTGTTCCTAAATGCGATGAAGCATAAAGAAAGTTAAGTTTAGTTATATTAATGTCCCGTTTTCAAGCAACGCGAGGACTATTTTGGGACGGACCTCGTAATTTTGAACCTCGGTCAGACGACATCTGAGCTGGCACACCCTTGCCAAATACCCGCGCCGTATCAGTGAGAGGACATTAGACCCACGATGTCAGATTTAAAGTGCACCAGGCCCACATATACGGCGGATCTACAGTGGAATCGGGTTTCAAACACGGAACCCTCCAGACCTGAAGCCAAGACCATACCACTAGAACACCGTGGTCTCACATAAGGAAGGCTTTAGTGAAGGTTTCGAGACAATTAATTAAATAGTTCTGACAATTAATTCAATAGTTAATTTTTTAATTTGCGTATTTTTTTTACTTGCGTATGCGCAGCTCAAGCTCTTCCGCTGACGCACAAAGGCTTAATAATAATGTAATAAAAATGAAACGCATAAATAGTTTATATGCTATATAAATTCAAATTGCTGAATAGGTTTTCTTCAAATTTTGTTCACAAATGCTATGAAGATCTATAAAATTAAACGTGAAATAAAAAAAATAGTTTGTATGCTATAGTAATCCAAATCCCATGGTGAATCCGTACTTGGTGTTGGAAAAAAGGTAGAAACGCCACACAGAGACAAGCCCTTCTAGCTCGGTCGGTAAGGCATCCAACACTGGGTCTGTAGGTCCGACCCTCCTATGTATAGTTTTTTTTCAATAAAGTTAAAGCTTCGGCGTTCTGTATAGCTGATGCGTTTAAATCCAAATTACTCAGTAAATTTTCTTAAAATTTTGATAACATATACTATGAAGCTTAACCCTTTCGACCTGACTTTTGCATGATTAAAATTTAACAATGAAAAGTAGTTTAATTTAATGTTGACATACTAGAAGAAGTATACTATGAGTTTAAAGTTTTTCACTTTTCCCGTTTAAGGAAATCTCCTGTGACAATGTGTCTCAATCGTATAGTCTACTGGGACTATTCCAGCAAAATATCTGTAAAACCCTCTTTCCTGCCATAAGATTAGCTTGTTATGGAAACAACTTTACAGCTTCGTAACAATAACCCTGTTACGAAGACAACAAAAATATAAGTCAGCCATTTGTGCAATCTGACAGTGTTTCCAAGTTTCTTTACTCATAATTTTATTCATACTTTCTTAAGAACACTGATGTAACGAATTGTTTTCAGTCTTCAATCTTATATCTTAAATACTGGACTTTACAACCGTTTTTTTAAATGTATTGTTTCTCGAGGTACAGACTGCATGTAATGTGAAGGGTTGTGATTGTTTATATTTTTGAGCTTGAAAAACCAGTTCTTCAAATTGCTTGTACGATAAAACGACTACATTTTCTTAATAGCTAAATAAATCTATTTTTGGTATAAAAATTGGCTATTTTTGAGTCTGACGTTACACTGAAAACATTAAAACCTTTGTAAAAGTGGGATTTATTTACCAATAGGGAATGAAGTCTAATCTCTGGGGCGTGTATGCCCATTAAGGCCTAAAGGGTTAAGGAAGGTTTTAGTGAAAATATTCTTAGGGCAAATGGTCTAGTGACTCTCACCTGGATGCGAGCATATACTGGCAACTCGGTGAATGAGCTGGTCGACCATTTTTCAAAAACTGCTACCGATTACGGGGAAGTTTTGAGTGTTCCGGCACCATATTCCTTCTTTAAAAAACGCTGCTTTGAAGATATGATTTCTAATTGGAATACTTCTGAGATCGGGGTGCGTGTCAGGGGAGTTTTTGTCCAAGGTTAATATTAAAAACCCCTAATAACTAATCGATCGCCAATTTTCTTTGCTACCAACCACAGACTCTTTTCAGATTTAAATTGTTAAATTTACCTAATTGCCCCAGTGGTGAATTCGGTGATGCAGATAATACACAATCAATGTAATTTCACAACGGATTTTCCTCTCTCTCCTCTAGCAGTTGTCCACAAGTCCGTATGGTTCAAAACTCTCAACAAAATTCCTTTTTTTTTGGTTGGGTAATTTCTCTAAAATCATGGATTTTGTTCTCAAATTTGTGACTCTCTGAAACTTGAAGACGAGGTTGTATTGGTTTACTTTTCTTTCCGGAGGCATTCTCGTTATTGGAAAAACCTTGGCTTTTTTGTATAACAGATGATTTTCCTTATATCTGCGATTTGCAATGATTTATTAGATTTTATTGTGGTCCCCTTATAGCTGAGGCTATTATCCTTTTTTTGGTTGGTGTTCATAAGGTATGAATAATTTGCATTTAATGCTGTTTTTGTGTTGAGTATCCTCATTGGTATTCAACTACTAGGTAAGTACTTTGATTACTGTCGTATTTAAAAGACTTTAGTTTAGTTATGTTCCGTTTTGAAGCAACACGAGGGCTATTTTGGGACTGACCTCGTAATTGTGAACTGCGGTCATATGACAAGGACGACACTTAAGTTGGCACCCCCTCGACAAACTTCCGCACCACACAAGTGGTAGGACGTTTGACCCACGACATCAGATTTAACGTGCATCAGGTATATATACACGGCGGATCTTCAGTGGAATCGGGTTTTAAACCGGAAACCTTCGGGCTCCGAGAGTTTTAGTTTAGATATATTAACGTCCAGTTTTGAAGCAACAAGAGGGGTATTTTAGTATGGACCTCGTAATTTTGAACCGCGGTCAGATGACGAGGACGACACCTGAGCTGGCAACACCCGCTCCAAACTTCAGCTCGAAAATGTTTAAAACCTGGCCCTATCCATATTTAAAATGAGCCCGAAATTCAAGGTGTGCAGCAAAACTGACCATCTCCACTAATGAGTGCGGATTCAAAACCGGCCATCTCCAAATCCGTCAGGCTGAGCAATGGTAATTTCGTGAAATCTTGCCAAACTCAAGCCTACAGGTGATAATGTGGACTCTGTGATAAATTCGAGTTTGGTTTATCTGAATTATTGCACTTTTGAACAAGATGGAAAAAAAATGTTGAACCTTCTTCCTCATCAGATACGGTAGCGTAAAAGACATCCGTCTGGGTGGAAGCGAGAGGTGGAAAAACAACAACAGTAGGTTCTATTCATAATAATTCATTTAATTATGTATGAAAGTGGATGTGAAAGACGACTGTAAGACGAGAGGGGGATGAAGACCACAGATACGTGTGTGGTGCCATCAGAAAAGAGAGGAGACCGAAGATCAGCGGCATTTGAGCCAAGAAAGAACGCTGTGATCTCTTTCATAAATACATTCAAGTGCACTGAATTTCATTATGTCGGAATAAGACTCAAGCGAGAATGAACACAGCAGTTAATTAAACATAAAAAAATATAGCTTATTTACAACTCTGGTACCCAAGACGAGTCGCACATAGTTATTCTCTGGTACTTCAAAAACCTATTCAACACCAGAGCCAACATTGGATTTGCTTTGTCTAATGTTGATGTTCTTTCTAAATGCTTAGGAATGAATGAGAGAATCAAAGCAGCTAAGATTGACGAAGAGAAGGAGACATTTATAATTGAATCCACGCTACATAAAAAGCGAGCAACGGCTATTTTTCCTCTTAGAAGAGAAAAGATGGAGAACCTAATTATTTTACGCTTTGATTGCCGAAAAAACCTCTCCTAGCCAAAAATCCTTGAACAGTTGACAAATTATAGCAGATAGCAGTACCTATATAACTCCACCATCGTACAAGTCTCATCGAAAGATCCCTTGACCAACAATAACGAATTCATATATACTTGATGGGACATAAATTCCCAAAGGCTTCCAATGAAATTTCATCAGCTTTGTTTCACTGGCTGCAGAATACCGACTTCATAGGTGTTACGGTTCTCAGATGTATGGCTGATGGGTGTAGAGGCCGAAGCAAAAACACTACACTCATGATTATGCTTCAATGTTGTTGGCTAAGCAACCCCAGGCACCCTAAGAAGATAGAGTTCCTAACCTAGAGCATTCTTTTATTCCCCCGGACCGCGTGCTTGCACGAATTGAAAATAAAATAAAAAAAAGAGTCCGTCGTTGAGAAGAAACTCTTTCCGAAAGTGGGACAGTTTTCAAGCTAGAGAGATTATCTCGATCATGATTGGGAGAAAATCAGCAGTATTTTCATAAAACAACCTGCAAGTTGGCATTTCAAATTCGACCCGACAAAGAGCTTTTTTTACAACGAAACAAAATAATAAAATATTGGTGCAATGAGAGCCCTTTCACAGAACTGAGGCAGGTGAGAGAAAATCAGTTGTGAAGAGAAGGGAAAATATTACGACCAGTAAACTTAAGAGTCGTGACTACAGGCTTAATCGTGTACACTCTAAAACTTTATAACGTACAAAATTACTGCCGATGCATTTTGGACCGAACTGAGAGAGTGTTAACAAATAGGTTGTCTGCAGAAACATTTTACAATCAGAAGCTCAAGGACATGAAGAGTGGGAAGGAAATCCTCAGGAGGACACAGACAATATTTAGTGCGACCTTCCAGAAAATGTGGCCATGAGAATTTGAATTTTTTTTTTTATGATTGAATCTGTTTTTTATGGTAAAAATAAGTACCTCCTTATTCCAATACCATTTTGCGAAAATTATTATGTCTCGTGTTTTCTATACAATTTGGCGTATTTATTTAGATTTCAGATTGCTGCAAAACTGGCCATCTCCAAAACAAAACCTTAAATAACTGCCCCCTTTCTTCGAGCCTCATTACCATAAATTGCATACTGAATCACACTGCCCAAATGCCATGCAGTCTTTTTTTAACTCACTTTGGCTAGATGTGACAGAAAATCTACTTTTCTGAAGAATTTTTTGTTTTGGAGATGGCCACTTTTGCAGCTACACGACTCATACAAAAGTCTTAGATTTTTGGCGACTTTAAATGGTAAATGTTTATTATAGAACTGGATATACTTCAAGTGATGAATTATGGAAGCAGCTTTCACTTCATAATTCAGTTACATCGTTATTTCGGGTCAAATACAGTCACTTCTAAAATATGCTCACTTTTAAAAAGCTTTTCTTGTTTAGAAAAACGCATCAATACGATTTTTAAAGTGAAACTTTTACAGTGAGGGTTGTCAAGCAGAAACAGCTATGATGGGAATAAAATTTAGTTTTAGTTATATTAATGTCCCGTTTTTGAAGCAACACGAGGGGTATTTTGAACCGCGGTCAGATGACGAGGACGACACCTGAGCTGGCACCCTCTCTCCAAATTTCCGCACCACACCAGCGGGAGGACGTTTGACCCACTACGTGTGATTTAACGTGCAACAGGCCCAATACATGACGGACCTTTAGTGGAATAGGGGTTCGAAACTAGAACCCTCCAGTTATGAGGCTGGTACCTTACTACTACGCCACCGCGGCCTATGACGGAAATCAAAGTGAAACGCTAAGGCGAAGGACAAAAAATTAAAAGAACGAGAGAGGCGAAAAGTTTTCACTGACGCGTGCGGAACATTTCATTTTTATGTTGTTTCTTCAGCTAGTAGATAATAAGAGGGATATAAGGACTGTAAGAGCAAGTTTTATCTCGGTGTTAACATACGAGACTGGTAAATTAGTAGTGGCAAGTGTCTTATTTTAATAAATGCTTTATTTTCTATGTGCCTATGAAATAACAAAAAAATGTTAAAAACAAGAAGAGACCTGGACGAACTTGCGGAATAAGGACTGCAGCAGATCGTACTTGAAAGTACTATTTAATATTTTTTTAAAAAAGCAATCACACGGAGAGCGATTTAGGTATAGTGGTGGCATACTGCATATTTTGTAGATGTCATAAAAAAGAGGGGGTGGGAATGGAGATCTTGGATAATAAAAGGTCGAAACGAATGTGGCACACTATGGAATCAATAAGAATTCTCTTCTACTCCCATAGAAAATTTGATTCCAGACGCTGAACTATTTGTGCGGACGAGAGGGGGAGAGTGTTATAAGCGACAGACAATTCTTCTCTCTATAATATTCTAAATCTGAGGGACGAGGTTAATGTCTAGGAAACATGCTGGCCAATCCATTTCGAAAGATTCTGTCAAAGAAAGCCATCTACTAGCTGAGCACGAAGTGGTCTGACGTTATCGCTATGAAGATGAAATCATTCCCGATTGCTGCAGCGTATGGGACCACTAAATATCCGAGGTTCTCATCTCCATATCACTGGGCCGTCAGTGATACATTTTTTGATGACGTACAGGACAGTACGGCCAGATTCTGACCGAGACCATCACTCCGCCTCCCCCAAGTCGGACATTTTCTTTCACACATTCAGGATTATTTTGAGTGGCAACTTCTCTCCAAATGCTAACCTGCCTATTAGAAGAATGTAAAGTGGGACTCGTTTAAGGAGAAAACTCCACTAATCTCGTCCCCATCTCAGATTTTCTTGTACCCACCTTCTCCGGCCACTGTGATGGCTCGCTGTTAGAGAAATATAAACCATAGGTCTACCAGCATAGAAACCAAAACTAGGGAGTACGAGCCTTTAAGAGCAATTGATGTACTTGAAATACAATTTAGTCTTAAACAACAGTACTGTATATATATTTTGAGTAATAAATTTCTCATATTTCAAACGCTTAATTTCATGGAATCATTTCACTGAAAACAAAATCAAAATATTTAATTATATGGAATTTTTTCTTTAGAACTAAGATGCGTAGATATACATGCAATACGTCATTTCCCAGTTATATGAAGAGTCGTAGCTTTCTGCATATTGCCACCTTCTGTTGTCATAGAGTATAATCCATCATATGGTTGTACCATAACGAACTCCCGATATTCCCAAATTGTTTTACAGAAATGTATAAAAGTATTTATATTATTTCAAACACTGCATTATTAATATTTCGTAAGCATGCTGAATTTAATTTTCTGCTGAAAATCTATATCATTCATTTTATTTGTCCTGGTTTTAGAAAATCCACCTATAATTTTGTAAATAATAATCAACGAAATCAAAATTTTGACTTCTAATACCACTCAGATATTGCAAATATCTACTGAAAAACAGTTGATGAAAATAGTATTCAACAAATGTAAAAGCAAATTTTTTTTCGAAATACTAAAGGCAAGAATTTAATATGCAGATACGGTTAGAGAACATAAAAATTTATTCTTTGCATTTACAACAAATGTTTACAACCAATAAATTTATTAAGCAACTTACTAAATGCTTAAAGAATTAGAAGTCAATGTAACACTTTAATTTTCATACTTATAATTTCAATAATATAATGTAAGAGATCGTCTGGTTTAAGTTATCGGTTTTACATCTTATTTCAAACAAAATTCGCCAATAACTGTAAAATAAGGTTTTCTTTTCTAAATGTAGGTTAATCCAAGATTACGTGCATTTTCTTAGATATTTTAGCGAAATGTAATTTTTAGCTACAATTTTCCCCCCGTCTTTAAAGAGTTTCAAGATATATAGGGTGAGCACAAAGTCTTACCCGGATTACAAAAATTTATTACAAAATAACCGTTGAATGTAATAATGTAATTTTGGTATCATTGGATAGTTCACCTTTAACAGTTTATTTGTGAAATAGAACATTTTGTTCTATTGCACATAAAAACTGTTAAAATATAAATACGTGGTAGTACTTGTGGAATTAGCTGTGTTGCTTGGAATTAAATATTAGTAAAGGTATAAACGAAATCGCTCGATTCCTCCCAGTTTTTGTCTTTTGGGGCTATATCAAAGAGGGAGTCTTTGCCACACCAGTTGCTGACATTGAAGGAACTGAAAGCTAGGATAGTGTGTTTTATAGACGACGTGTTAAAGAACATTTGGCGAGAGCTAGAATATCGCTTTGACATTCTCCCAGCTACCAAGGGAGCACATGCTGAAATGTAATGAAGTATGTGGTCTTATTAAAAACTTTATAACAGTACTTATAATGTATCCAAACAAACATATGTCTAAATATATCAGGTTTCGCAAAAAAAAAAAAAAAACATTTTATGATCAGGGCAAGACTTTGTTATTTTCGATTATTTAGTGAAATGTCTTTAATTAAACGTAAAAATCTTATTCCGTACAACGAGCCGATTCTTCCGCTAAATACTTCTAAAATCTGAGATTTTAACACATTCTGATGAATTTGGAATAGACCAAGAAATAATATTTGTTTCTCATCCAGAATTTGAACACTTAAAGAAACTAATAACAGCATTTCTCTTCAGTTTCTACAATTTTATATCAAATTACAGTACCGCAAAGAAATAGATCAAAATTAAGGATTTTATTGATATCCATGATTCATAGTCAATTATTAAAAAAACTAAATATAAGTTTTATGAAAAATGAAACGTCGAAGGCCTATTTAGCAAAAATCAAAATTTAACTGTGCAAAGAGTGAAGAGAATTCAAAAGTCAAATGTTGAATTGCTGCGCCTACAAGTGAGCATGAACATGAAATTTGAGCATGACCTCAAATTTCATGTAAGTCATGGTCTAAATCAGATATCCATACATTATAGCAAACTTTAAGAGCATTCCATCGCATAATTTGCAGCAATTATTTGTTAACATTTAGGTAAAAAATATACATAAATTATTTTTCATTTTGTGCTCCCAAAAGCAGCTATTTTATATTAGATTTTTCAAAAATGAAACTTCCCTTTTTTTTATGGCTGGAATGATAATAATAATTTTCATATCTTTAGACCAAAAAAGAATTTTCATTTCATAATTTAGTTCCAAAAAATCTTTCTTTCAGGAAAAATCTTTCAACTTTCATATTTTTTTAGCTATGAAAAGGGCCTTTTTTTGTATTTCAGGAGAAAGAAAACATTTTTTAAATCACTTTTCATAAAAAATTATTTATTCATGCATACATATTTCTGTTTTCCAGGAGGTTTTTACCGATTCAGGTATTGAGATATTAGTAAAATAAACTTACTTTCTTTTTGGGTCATTCAATGAACTCATTGAATGAATTTTGTTTATACCTTTTGATGATTTATGATACAAGTATGATTTATGACCAGTATGTAGGGTGAATTGCCCCTCAAATCGAAAATGGGAAGAACCTGATTATCAGCGACACCTTCGTCGTGTTCCGTATTATTCAGTTAATAGTAGTGCGTGTGGTTTCGTGTGCCTGTGAGTCTTGATAAATTTATTATCAACTGTTGTCTGTGCGGTGGTTTTATGGTGTGCCATGGAGCAGAGAATCAAATTGAAATTCGATTAAGAATTGGGTAAATCAGCAGACGAAAGTCATGCAATTCTGAAGCAGGAGTATGGGGACGACACCGTGACCTTGAAGACTGCGAGGTGTTCAAACGACCCTTGGCTTGTATTCGTCGTGCACGGCGACATCTGAAGCAACCTTGCTCTTGGTTTCTCTTGCACGATAATGCACGACCGCATACCGCTTGTAAAGCGGTTTCTGGCTCAACATGGGGTTACACCCACCGTATTCTCCAGACATGTCACCAACGGACTTTTTCTGTTTCCTAAACTTAGAGATTCTAAAAGGGCGAAGATTTACAGACATTTCACACATTCAAGCTGCTGTGACAGAAAGCCGCCCTATGTCCCTGTAACCGTTGCAGTTACTGAACCATTTGAATAGACATGGGAAAGATGCTGCAACAGGGGAATTGAAAGCTATACCATTGGAGGAGTTTCCAAGAGTATTCGACGATTTGTACACACATTGCCAGAGGTGCATAGTGTACGACAGGGACTATTTTGAAAGATTGTAAACAGATTCTATTTGAGGCCCACTCAATGTAAGACTTATTTCATCATTCACCCTACTTATTGGTCAAACCTTGTATTTTTCAAAGTGATCTTTGTCGATCCAAAAAAAAAAAAAAAACACTTCATAACAAAGCTTACATATCATAGTCAATTTTTCGGTATATTGTTCTCAGGGCCAGATTTCCCATAGGGTCAACCTAGGGCGCAAATATAAACGAAATTACAATAAAACATGTATAAATTTTAGTATTATTTTGGAAAGACCACACAAAAACACTGTTTTTAAACACATCCTTCCACATTAAATAAACTGGAGGCACATTTACGTTGCCTGTCTCTATAGTTGCGGAGAATACACCAGGGGAGAGGGCGCAGAATTAAGTGCTTTGGCCTAGGGCAGAGGTTCTCAACCTGTGGTACGCGTACCCCTAGGGGTACGCGAAGGACCAGTTGGGGGTACGCGAAATCAAAGTCAGTAATGGAGGACACAAGAAAATATAAAGGACACACTTTGAAAAAAATCTTATAGTATTTTGTCAAAGTGAAAGTTGTGATAATCTAAAACATACGCTCACAATAAGAAAAAAGAAAGCAAAAAAAAAAAAAAAAAAAAAACCCAGGTAAATGATTGATATTTTGTCTTCACCAGCCCCGATTATGCATGAATCATCAGTGTGTTCGCAAAAGCTCTAGCTTCACTACAGGTGTGGTATGCTTTTTATTTTTATTCTAGTTTAAGCTTATCGAGAATCCTCTCAAAGATTCTTGTTTTGACGTTTTTACTAAAAGCATTATTAAACGCAGGCGTCATTAATTGCTCGATTGGGATGCATAATGGATAACGACTGTTCATATAAATCAAGCTTTGTGTTTTCATAGGTGCTCAATTTGATTGGTTTGGTTTGTGGCACAAAACTGGTGTTTGTAGGCTATGCATGCTCAATTTGAAGTGGTCATCTTTAGAGGGACTTCAATTCGATATTGTTTGATTTCTCAAAATGGAGAAGTGGTTGAAAACTGGAGCTCCTAAGAGACCGGCATCTAGAACTGAAATTCGAACCACCGATTTGGCAGCTATGGAGATAACCGTGGATCGGCAAGATGATAATCATGAAATGCAAAGGCCAACTGATTGGCCTGCTCAGGTAAGAAATAAAATTGATTTTATAAAAAAACTCAAAACATCAGTGCATCTATTCTCAACCTGTGGGGGGGGGGCGCCACCTAGGGGGCGTGATAACACTAAATGGGGACGCGAGCATATCGAAGAGAAAATATTATTTAAAAAATGATTAATTTACTGAAAGGAAAGTAAAACAAAATACATTCTGACATAATAAAAAACAAAATACACATTTACACTGATATAATACACTTATAAATAGGATTGTATCAGTACTGCACAAAGATAATAATTAACTTTTCAATATTAAATAAAAATGTATTGTTAGTAATTAAAAATACAATATTATTGTATGGGGGGGGGCGCGATGAAAATTCTGGTTGAAAATCGGGTCGCAAACACTGAAAGGTTGACAAACACTACACCAGTGCGCCTCCGAAGAAAAGAAAATATTCTAACAAATACTTAAAATATAGATTTTCCGTCACGGGTGATGAAGATTGTCCAAAACCACTCTGCGTTGTTTGTGAAGAGATATTGTCAAATGGAAGCATGAAACCATTTTTACTCATGCGCCATTTAGCGGCTAATTCAACTAACACCCGATTCTTCAAATCTTTGTGTGGAGACATGGGCAGCGTTCATACTACGTTACTTTTGCACACAGAAGTCAGTGGCGGATTTCCGCACAGGCGTTAGAGGCGGCCGCCTCGTGCCTCGAGACGCTAAGGGGGCCTCAAAATCTATGCTAGAAACATCGCAGTGCTAAGCCGATGGCGAACTTACGACGTTGCAGTCTTGTTTCTAATATAATCCTCTCCTCACTGAAAAGTTTCTCTCTCTTTGCTTTAAAAATTTAATGAGTGAAGGAAAACAGCCAAACGAAACATTGGGAGAAATAAGTCACTTAATAAATAAATTAAACACTTAGATTGTAGTTCGTCGATAATTATTGGAAGATTCAAATTTTTTTTAAAGTATGAGGTGCATTTACCCCTAGAGTGTTTCTTAGATGAAGCATTTTTACCTGTAGGTGGGTTTGGGATTATTCCCCCGCAACCCGTATTTCTACATAATTTATGGCGGCTCAGGCCGGAATTGAGTTTTTCTACATAAAAATTGGGGCCTCGGCGGGATAAATAATATTTCCTATAATTATGGTTGCCCAAGCCGGGATTATTTCCCATGCAACCATTTTTCCCATATAATATACATACAATGTTATGAAAAATGGCATAGCATATGTACTTTATCAAGGCGAAAGTACACTATCTGATCAAAAGGATACGGACAGCTTCGAATTTTCACATCTTTTAGAAATTTTCCGGAACGGCTAAACCGAGACGGCCCTGGAACTTCCACCATGTAAAGAATAGACTCTAACTCACATTTTACAGTGAAGATTCGGTCACGAGGGCAAATAGGGGCTACCAGAAAGGGATGAAGGCGAAAATGGAGTTTGACCCATCCTGTTTCACAGAAAGCTCATAACGGGATGTAACTTTCATTAATGGTTATGTTTGATGTGCATAATATTTACAACCATTTTCGTAAACACAGTACAGATATTCGTGAAGATATAAAGGTTTTCCTAAAAAATCTTAAATTTTCCCGCCTGTTTTTTGCTTATAACATGCAGAGCTGTCCACAAAATTATATGAAACTTACAAAACAAGTGACAGAGAAGCATTATGTAAAAATTTGGAATAAATACTTAGAATATGAAAGAAAATATGGGTATTTGCAATGAATAATTTTTTACTGCATATGTGCGAAGTATGGCGCAATTTTTGTTTCACAGATAGATTCAAATCCAGATATGCAGGGCAACTTATATTGAAGCAGAAATTCTGTTCACTGCAATGCCGATATCTTTCTAAATCTTAATGGTATTCGACTGAAATTTTTATATTAGTTGTCCTACATATCTGGATTTGAAGTTTTGAAAGAAAATTTACGCTATGTCTCGCACATGCGCAGTAAAAATTTATTTACTAAAAATACTCATATTTTCTCTAATAATAAAAGTATTTATGTCACATTTTTACAAAATGTTTCTGTAACATATTGTCACTGTTTCTGTAAGTTTTGTATAATTTCGTGGAAAACTCTGCATGTTATAAGCAAACAACAAGCGTGAAAATTTAGAACTTTTTAAGAAAACCTTTATAACTTCTCGAATATTTGTGCTGTGTTTACGAAAATACATGTGAATATTATGCACATCAAACATAACCATTGATGAAAGTAACATCGCGTTATCAACTTTCTGTGAAACAGGATGGGTTAAACTCCATTTTCGCCTTCATCCCTTTTTGGTGCCCCCCCAATTGGCCTCGTGACCAAATCTTCAAAGTAAAATGTGAGTTAGAGTCTATTCTTTACATGTCAGAAGTTCAAGGACAGTCGGCTCAGCTTTTGCGGAGAAATTAAAAAAAATGTGAAAATCCGAAAGTGTCGGGATACTTTTAATCAGATAGTGTATATTCTTTGTAAAAATGAGGGAAAATAAATGTTAGAAATCAGATAAATAACAATTCAAGAATTAGCTTCAAACTAAATGACGAAGATAAATATTGACCTAGAATTAAAAGCATAACTAAGTTATTTTAAGTTACACATTTGTATCAGCAATAGAGTTTTTTAGGAGGGGGGCCTCAAAATAATTTTGTGCCTCGGGTCTCGTATCGTTAAAATCCGCCACTGACAGAAGTGCGATGGCTTTCGCGAGGAAATGTACTCTCAAGATTGCTTGAACCAAGACATGAAGTTCATATATTGTTTGAAGACTACCCTTTTACGTTGAGCTCTAAATTTTATGAAAGTGAACGGTTGCACCAGCTTGCGTATTTATCTGACATTTTTTTCAGAAATAAATAAACTTAATTTAGGATTGCAAAACCATTCCATAGCCGTTTTTAAGGTAGCTGACAAAATCGAGTCTATGATTAAGAAACTGAATTTTTGGGAATCCTGTATATAAAAAAAACCAGTATGAAGTTTTTGAGACACTTCACAGCTTTTTATCTGAAAACGAACTTAAATTAACAAAACAAGTAAAAATTAGTATAATAACACATATAAAAGGACTTAAGTTGTCATTCAGACGATATTTTCCCGAAGATCAGTGATGCAGATATGTGGATTTTAAATTCATTCAACGAAGCGTTTTTTTCAAAAAGCTGAAAAATTAACAATTTCTGAAAAAGAAAAATTAATTGAACTTTCCACTGATTCTTCATTAGAATCTGAATTAAAAAAAAAAAGAAATTTGATTGGCTTCTAGGTGGCAGTGAAAGAAGAGTACCAAGAACTCGGTTTAAAGCAATAAAATAGTTAATACCTTTCACGAACACAGAACTTGTAGAAAAAGCATTCTCGTCTTATACATATATTAAGAATAAATATCAAAATAAGCTTCACGCAGCTCCAGACATGAGATTATATCTTTCTTCAGTTGAACTCAATTTTATAAAATTCAGCTCCATGAAACAAGCTCAAGGATAGCATTGAAATTTTCTTGCACTTGAATAACTGATTATTACGAAGTGTAATTTTAGCTAACCTTATAAGTTAATGTGAAATTATTACAATACTGTTTTTATTTGTTTTGCCGTTTAAGTAATGTTATTTTAAAATTGGAATAAAGTATAAAATTAAAAATAAGTCCTGCAAATGCCATTAATTCGCGTTATTAAATCTTAAGATTACCTAAGCCCTCAACATTATTGATAAAAACTCCTTTGCATAGACAGATGATTGGGGGGGCGGCGGGTATGACAGTAGGGGGTACGCGAAAATGGAAAGACTAATCAAGGGGTACGCGAGGGAAAAAAGTTTGAAAACCCCTGGCTTAGGGCATAGAAATGTCTAAATCCGGCCCTGATTCTTCTGCGAACGTATGAAAGATGCTCAAAGCTAAAACATGCATTGTTAAGACGCTTAGCATTAGCAGGTGTTGACCTTAAACCCTTCCACACATACGCTTAAAGTTACAAGATCGTAGCTCCGCCACTTCTGAACATTAGAGCTTTGCACTGTGCTGTTGTTGCAATTTTTATGGCATAGAAATTTGAGTTGAAAACTGCACCCGATCTCTTTGAATGCTCGACCTTCTTGAATCATAGCCATAAACATACGATTCATCTCTTATTACAATTATTTTCAAAAAGTTTTTTTCTCATTTTCAGCACATTCAAGGAGATCCAGTCTTAAATTTGGTCTGCAGAGTGCAGTTTCGACACAAACTTATCAGTCATAAATCTTCAGTTAGAATGGACTTATCTGAACCATAGTTAATGCTGCACTCTTCAGATAAATCACGAATAAGGATTCGACCATTTTCAAGCAAAGCTGAAAGGACATTCTGGATGTTTTGACATTTGTAAATGTGCCATCAATTATGTCAATGTTTTCGACATTCATTTTTTACGGCTATATTGGAAACGTTTGAACAACTCAAACTCTTGTGCGGATCATACAATCTTCCCCATAAACTTTCTTCAACTTTGCATAAGTCTCACCACAGGTATCGCCAAGCTTTTGGAAAAATTTGATGCAGATTGTCTATTCAATTTTCTCTACCATAAGAAATACGACCATAGCGCAGCACATATTTTTTCAAAGCTCTAATGCAGTAGTGCGCAAACTATTTTCATTTCCCACCCCCTCACTTTATGTAAATTCTTTTTACCGTTTTTTGTAGAAAAACCTTGTATTTTTTTGTCAAAAAAATTTCCTTGAATTTAGCGACCCACTGTTTGCGCACCACTGCTCTAATGTACAAAAGTGGTGCGAGATACGACCTTCCGGCGCATGCGTGGGAGGGTCCAAGGTTAATATCAGCCAATTGTCTTCACCCTGCGTATTTTAACTTTGAGGGTGCGGTCCCTGACCGATACTTTTTGATCACATCACGTATAATTAGGATTGCCGTAATTGCCAAGCATTGATACGAGACGTTTAAGTGGTAATAAATAAAACATGAAAAACGTGTGCAGGTAATGATTTATTTTACTCTGATAAAAAATCAATAAAGTTAAAGCAATCTAATAAAATAAATACGTAGAATAATAAAAAAGATGCAAGGCTAATCCTTTTTAACCCATATTTTATATATCATATTTTAAAGTTGATTTTAAGTTTTTAATCTTCGGTCGGGGGCAACTCATCTGTGAGATTAACCCCTTAACCGTCGTGCCCGTCACATTGACGTGCATTGAATTATCGCATTTTTAGACTTATAAACTAAAATTTAATCATTAATTAGCTTTATAATTTGACACAAAAATTACGTAGAATCCATAAGCATCTCAAGCATACTATGCCTTCTTAGATGAATGAAAACGACAGCCCCTTTCCAAAACAGGAGTGTTCATCTTATTAGATAGCAAAGAAAATGCGACTCTTAAGGGGTTAAAAGTTAAATTTTTGCTTAGGCTTAAGGAAAAGCTTAGTAAACTGAACTATTCGGTCATACAAGCTATATTTGCATTTTTAAATAACTTTTTTGCATTTCCTTGCAATTTCAACTAACAACAGGAATTCAGGAGGGAGTTGACGTTTGTTTTCCCGTAAGGTTCCTTAGCAATGACAATCAGTGATGTGGGGTGGGTAAATACCCAGTGGGTAGGTAAATATTTTTTGGGTATATACCAAATGCTTTTGGGTTCAGTTACGTATTGCTCTCATCACATCGTACTGGTACTTTGACTAATTAATCAAAAAGAATTATAAACATGTATCTTTCATTTGTTTTTTCTATTATCAGCTCTTTATCATTTTAAAACCAAAATCTTATTTTCTTTTTAAATTTAGTTGAGTTTTAAAAAGGATTGATATTTAAGCCACGTATTTTAATGAATCCATGATATAGTATTGCTTTTTGTTTTTCTGATTCATTTTTTTTAGTTTTATAAATTTAAAAGGTTCCATTTATTACGAGTTTCTTTTTTATCTTATCTTATGCTCAGTATATACTCTATATATATTTATAACATAGAGACTTCATATTCATAGCAGTGCCTGTGTTTTTAAATGAATAGGGGTAATTCAAAAATAAATACCCAGGTAAATACCCATTTTGGGTTTACCAGGTACTTCTCGGTATTACCCTTAAAAATAAATACCTACATTTTACATCACTGAGACAATTGTGTATGTTGAAATACAAAATAATTCGACATTTTTGAACAATATGTTGGAAACCGATCAATATCATTGAATTAGGAGATTTTATATGAACTTTTCCATTATGTAAAAAGAAATATTGATAAAAATGTGGAATCAAAAATACAAACGCAATCGGGCGCAACTCATTGGCAGATTAACGTGCTTACTACGCACATCAAGAGGCACTAGCGAAAAAACCCGATACCCTAGTGTGAGCCAGGAGCTACTAGACGTCCCACCCTTCTCGATAAAATCCGCACTTAGACAGAAAAAAATATGGTGTTTCATCTCACAGATCAGATGAGCCTGACAAAAAATTATTATCATTTTCTTTTTTGCAAATTAGAAAATTTTCGCTAATTTAAAATTATAGTGACAAATCAAAATTGCTTTAATTGTCTCCACTGATTGAGTTTAGGAAAATGGGACAAATAATACGCCGACTGGTAGAGTAAAATACGGTGACAAGTCCTGTATATCAGGCCTTATGGCAACATCACAATGGGTTCTATACTATGTTCAACTTTTTCTTCTTTTTTATTAAGGACCACTGAGGAATGTTAGTTTCAATAGGGTAAAATACGAGCTGAACCGACATTTAATGATTAATCTTATCTCACTAGTACCAATTTGATAGTCCTAATCCTTACACACCACATAAAATAGTCGACATATTATGGGCAGAAAAATTTTACAAAAGTGAGGGGGGTCGAAATGAAAATGCACTCCCGATTATCCGGGTTAATCACCGGGAGGGATGCACGACAATAAAAAACACGGATAATCCGAAAACTCCTTTTATTAAAGAAAAATCAACATCAGTACAAAAATATAAAATGACCTACATTTGCATGCTGTATAACATCAAACTAGGAATTTTCCTTTTTTAACATTTACTGCTTTAATAATCTGGAATGCGCTCTTTGCTTCTCTCTTGTTCATCTCTTGTCGACACATATTTTACGAACCGCAGTAATGCACCGTAATCAAATCTGCTTTGTCCTATATAATCTAACAAAGTTTCCACAGGTTGTAGGCAGCAGAAGGAGAAATTGTATTTCCCTCATTTAGTACTTCTAGCTACAGGGTGTCAACAAAGGACTCCTCATTTTTAGAGTTAAATAACTCAGCAGCGAGATCGATGAAAACGAAACCAGTGATATGCTTGAGTCTGAGCCATAAAATCTCACAAAGTTTCAAAATTAGTTATAAATGTTGCCGACAGGTGGCATATACGTTGTTCACAGTTCAGATTTCGAGGAAAGCTATCTGTCCTTGGCAAGCACGAAAATGCCTAATTTGAATCGATTGTGATGTGATTGCAACGATTACTTAAGGACAGTTTATAGCTTTCTTCTCAAATCTGAACTGTGATTACAACGTACAGCGCCACCTGTCGGCAACATTTATAACTAATTTTGAAACTTTTGTATCAGATTTTTACGGCTTTCAGACTAAGCTATCACTGGTTTCGTTCTTCACTCGATCTCAGTTGCCGAGTTATTTAATTTTAAAGGA
>BGPR01000017.1:793435-818182 GCA_013235015.1 Araneus ventricosus | reverse complement strand
GAGGGAGTCCTTTGTTGGACACCCTGTAAGTACTAGCTGATTCTCCATTATCAAGTTTTTGAAGGATTTCTAATTTTTGTTTAACATTGAAAACGTTTCGTTTTCGTTTCATACCACACACTTTTACCAGTAAAAAATTTCACGCTATTGACGATAAACAAGAGCCAAAAACTAAAGGAACATGTGCGAAAGTGAAAGAGGACGAAGAAGTTAAAGAATGACGTGTCAGGGAGAAGTGTGTTCGTACGAGAATGAACTAGCAGGAAGTGGATGATTCATTTCTCGGAAAATTAGGGGTTGAACCAGTAGAGATTGCACGTGGAGGAAGAAAGAAAAAATCTATTCTTTAGCCTCCCCCGTCACGGCTCACTAGTTTCACGGAGTGAATCGCGATCGAACATCAATATCGATTTTACATGAATGATAAGCGTGAAAATGTTTCTCTTTAAATTTTTTTGTGAGTCCGGAATGAGCACGGATAATAGAGAGTATACTGTAGTTTGTGCACCACTGGACTAAGGGTACAAATCCTTTTGTCTGGGCAGAGAAAGGTTTTGACCATGCATAAATTTTCTTTTAGTGCAGTCTCTTTGGGCCACACGTATGAACATAACGTATACCAATTCCTTTAATCTTCAGAATACAAAGCATTCATTCTTATACTCAGAGGCGGACCGAGGTCCGAACAATTGCCCATGGCGCTAAAGCGGAACTCTGAAGGAAAATATACATATATATGTAATAATCTCACTTAATTTTACTTTAAATTCTAATATTATGTATTTTAAAATCTTAGTACTATATTAATGTAATCCAAAATCGCTTTTCTTAAACTCCAGTTTCGTTTTATTTCCCACGCTGGAGGTATATTAAATCTCGTGTTTAGGCATATTTATTACTAAAAGAATATTCTAATTACTTCCATGCGCCTACACAAATCGCGAAATCAGCGACTTATTGCCGCCATACTTTTCCCTAAAGCACTTACATAATTTACTAAAAATAGCTATTATTCCCTTCACATTGATCACGTGTCTATCTGTTAAATCCCTACCTGAGAAAATGCAGGGATATTTTCTGTTCTCTTTTGACTTAAAACTCAAACAAAGATGTACGTACATTCCGTCACTCTCCCATAATAAAAGAAAATTAGAATATAACTCGGCTTTTTACTGACTACAACCACGAAATCATTTATACATATATATATTTTAATAGACACGAGAACTTCTGAAACACAGTAAATAATTTAATAATTTCCCTTTCGTATTTGTGCCCCCCCCCCCATCCTGAATAATACCATTAAGACCAGTGGCTCTGAGGACTTTTCTGACTCTGCCAGTAACTGTTGCTGCTGGAGAGAGTAGTTTTCTAACATGAAACATATCAAAACTTATCTATGATCCACTATATCCCAGGAGCAACTAGTCGACTTAGCAATGATGCCAATTAAACGGGACATTTTGCAGAACATTGAAACTGAGGACGTAGTGGAGATTTTACTGACAAAAAGGCAAGAAAAGAGAATTTTGAACAAAATTTATAATTCTGCATTAATTATAAAGTCATATTTTTAAAGTAAAAATATATTATTTTAGCTTAAATAAGACCACTATATTATTTTAAACATAACTGAAGTTTAAAAATTTTCACCATAATATTATGAAGTTATATTTGCAGGTAAAACATGCATAATTCTAAGCAAAAGTTTGTTTGATATATAGAATACAGACATCATAGAATTTTTTTAAAATGTTGGTTGTGGGAGGGGAGCCATATTTTTGCTTTGCCCAATTGGTAAAATTACCCTATACCATCCCTGCTTATATTGAAATGTATAATGGTATCCCCTTGATTTTCCATTGCAGAAAATAACTCATTTTTGAAGTTTCTCCCATATTATTAAATATTTACCACCCCCCCCCCCCCAAGATTTATGATCTTTACAAAAATGAAAAAAAGTCTGGAGAGAAAAAATATGCATAAATATTTTATGATCTTTATTCTTTTAAAACATTCTGTAAATGAACTTAATATGCTGTTCGATGTAGAAGGAATTTGCTTAAAATTTTTTTCTGTCCTGTTTTATATTCTGAATTGGTGTTGATGCTGCTTCCACAATTTTTCTGAACTGTATGCCTTCCTTCCTACATTTTTGTTAATTTTTCATTCTATGATCCCCCACTCTAGAAGACACTATCTTCCTGCGATTTTTTTACTTCTACACAATTTTAGCAAATTTTATAAGTAGTTTTGATAAAAATGACGTATTCTTGAAAAATTTATTTTATTGAAATATATTGATGAAAAATACTGTATAAAACAAATTAAATGTATCACTGCAGTAAAAAAATTACAAAATGTACATATTTTCTAAAAACACCGAAAGTAAAACAAAATCTATATCTTAATGTTTATGGCAGCTACTGAACATTGATTTTTGTGCACGTGATGTATAATAAAGAACAGATTTTATTTGCTTCACTCTATGAATAGTACATAAATTATTAATAAGAAATAAAGAAGAAGAGGGCTATAATTAAAAATTAAGAACACATTAGCTGAATTGAAATTATATTAATATCAAATGACAGTTTCTAAATGATTAAAACTTCAAAATGTTGAGATCACTGCAACATTGTTGCCGTCAAGGTTGTCATTTCCAAGATCAGTCCAAAAAGTTAAAGGTGGGTCAAATTTTTTTACAGAATGATCATTAAATGAAAATAATGCTGTTAATACTTTAAAAGTATAATTTATTTATGAAAGTTGAATTGAACTCTTAAACCTTGAATTTTTTTAATGGTCATTTTTGCAGCCTCCCCTCTGGCAGGGGACAATCTTGCTACACCCTCAATATGGCCCTAAAAGCCATAGACCCATAAAAGAGACCTTTTCCCCATGGCAACAGATAACTTTGCTTTTGAGGTGTGATAATTAATTCCCAAGTAACAAATAGTGTTCAGATACTTTTCTGATGAATTATACCTGTTCTCAAGGAGGGAAAACCTCCTGATATAGCATCTATACAGCCTATAAGGAAAAGGTTAAATATTTATTGTAACACATCCAACCAAATAAAAGAATTTCCAGTCTGATAATAAAAAACTTTATTATTCAAATCTTAGCAAGTTTTATTGCTAGGATCTTATAGCTTATTATTGTATCACATTCTTTTCTTAAACCACTTGCTGATATACACATAAGACTTTTTTTTTTTATCTATGCTTACGGTTGGAGTAGATGCTGCATGACATTCCCCAGCCATCAAACCTGTGGAAAGCCCCAATTAACCTGTAGCTCATTTCACTCTCTAATCATTTTGAATAGTCACAATTGTGAAAACTCATTCAGTGTTTAAACGTATAAATACCCCATAAGTGGCCAAAAGGCACGACAAATTTTTCCTTCCAATGACTTGATAAGGAGGTAAAGACACTTTCAATTTTTCTGCTAGAATTCTCGTTTTCAGAGGATATCTTGAGATGTCATCTAAAGAATTTCTATCCGTTAAGAATCTAAAGCTAAAAGAGATGAAAACTTCCATGCTGATTAAAATAATTAGAAATGACTTTTAATTTTGTTAGTGGTATGATGATAAAACCTTTGAAGCATTAGCTACGGATAAAAAGAAAATTTGCCACAAGGGTACAGAACAAAATGATACAATAATAATGCATACTTTTTGATAAAACGATTTAAATTTGAGGAGAATTTTCATATCCAAATCTGAAAAGTTCAATTTAAGACACTTCCCTGACTTTTAAAGTGAATTCTGATTTTCATATGAATATTAAAATTTAATAACACAGGTCTTCTTTTGAAAAAAAAAGAAGCGATTTATTAGGTAATGGGGAACTTCAGTATTTTTTAAAAACGCATGAAAGCAATCTGTATTTATAGGAAAAATCATTTTAATTTCGAATATGCAAGTGAAATTTTACATAAAAATTTATTTATTTTAATATTGAGGGCGAAAGATGCACTGAAATAGTAGGAATGCCGATGCATTCTGAAACACACTCTCATTGGCCCAGTCGATTCTGATGTCACATGTGCCTTCCTTCGCATACTTCTCTTTCGCTACTTTTGTACCATGTTTTGTTTCAAGGCGCTTGTACTAGTTAACATTTTAGAAGTGAAGTTTTTGGCTTTTCTACTATTCAACGTTTAATTTCATAATAGATATTTGTTTTGTACTGGGTAAATCGGATAATTTGCCAAAGATTGATTCTGCCAAGGAATGATGGCAAAGAAACTGGACACAAAACGCTGGCTCTTAAATGATCTCATCAGAAAAGCTGTTCGTAACTTCCCTTGAATGCATTCAGTAACCATAACAAAGCACTATACTATACCATAATAGACTTCGCTTTTGGAAAAACGGGTAGGTTTTCAAAGCTACCCGTTAAGGAACGATAAAGAGGGGCCTTCCCACATTCCGAGGAGATGCCACGATTTCTGTCGCGCAAGAAAGAATGAAAAGCTAAGAACCCGATTTTGCATGGTCTGTGAAATTTCGTATACCTACGAAAAAAAAAACTACCTAGGAATATACTTATCTCAGTTCTGTTCAAAATAAATTCAGGTACAGTCTTTTTTTGAAATACACATGTGCCTTTGAAAAATTAATTTTATTTTATATAGTTTTATTTTACTCTGTTATGAAGAATAAAATTTATATCCTTCATACAAGTATTAATTTTAAGATATTAGTTAATAGTAATTAATACAAAAAATCCGGTAAAAATAACTTATATAAAGAAATCCATACAAATTTATAATATCCAAACACGACCGAAGGCAACTAATCCAGGAATTTAATGGGCTACCATGTACAAATCGACAATCCTTAGGTGTGTGGTGAGATAAATTTATCTATCTTTTTTCACTTGCAATAATTGATAATTAAATTGACTTTTTGAAGACTGATTTTGATTTGAATATATTCAATGAATCTAAATGATTCATTTTGCATAAAAAATTCTGTGAATTATTTTCATGCGCTACAAATGAAAATGGTTTTCATCATCAAAAGAATCATGAATTTAAACTTATATTTAAGATATTCTAATTAATTTTGAATGGTACTGTCATTGAAAAAAAATTAGAAATATTTGAATATCCATGGAAATAATATAAGCAGTAAAATATCAACATAATTTTTTTTTTAATTTTAAAGAAGTTGGCACAGCCTTTGTAATCTGCCCCTTAAAGGGTTAAAATATAAATTCCATGTAATAAAATAGAAGGGAAAAAACTAATTAAATTTAACTATTTGCTTTAAAACTGATAATTAAAATCTCACCTAATACTTATACTCAAAACAAAACGGATATCGAGTTCAAGGGTATTTTTTACTGTTCTTTGTGATATACAATTTTAATAGATATAATATCGATAAATTACTCATCGGGTTCTGTTATAGTTGTATTAACACATTTAGGAACAATACAATACTCGTATTTTTCACGACATTATTTTATCTAATGCGGTAGTCAGAAAATACAGAAAAAAGCAAAATCTCTACAGCGAGTGAACAGGAGCTTTCCCCTGTTTGGGCACGTGTGACATCAGACCCGCTTCGTGCAAAATAGATTGTTTTTCCCACGTCATCTGAGAGGCGAACTTTGATTGCAAATATAAAAAAAACTGCCTAGACATTTTTTAAAAATGTTATTATTCATTTAAAAGCATTTTCAATCGATTAGAAAAATAATAACAATAAAAAAAAATGCTGAACTTCCCATTCTTCCTTTCTATGAAGACTATGAGACTTTCTATGAAGCCATGCCCGTTTTTCGTTAAGTGGAAAAAATTGATTTTTACTTTTCACCTTTTTAAAATTTATTAGATGGAAAGAAATTTTATAATATACCATTTTATTTTGTTTGCTTTCAATTACTTATTTACATGAAAAAAAAATGTAATTTTTAGAAAACTGCATGCATCTAAAACATAAAAGCATAACTGAAACTTTTAAATTAGAATGTTACTTTTTTTTAAACTAAAAAAATACTACTTTATTTAAACATCTCAAATTATTACTTTTTATTCTTTTTTCAAAAAAAATCTTTTCCCAATGCTCTCTAAAGTATACTAAATTTAAATTAAATGCATTTTCCTCGTGTGAACTACTGGAAATTTTGACAAAAAAAAAAAGGTTGGCAATGAAAACATCTTTATAATTTAATGTTAATTTCTTACCTTATTGCAGATGTTGCAAAAACTTGGCCATTAGATCCAAGAGCAAGTACTAATATGGATGCAATCACAACTATGAGATCTGAAATTTAATAAAAGTTTGGATCAATTTTATACCTTAAGTTTAATTACTCTTCTAGCAAATGTACATGTAATTTTTTTTCAAGACATACCAATAATAGATATAGGCTTTCGGGCGAACCTCAGTCGACCCCAAACTCCCATATATTTACTTCGACAACCAGCAGCCCACAGACGTATCAAATATTCCACTCCAAAAAACACAACTAAAACAGTTTCCTAAGAATAAAGAAAACTGATTAATAAAGAAATAACTCAAAGGAATATCTAAGCTGTAGATAAAAATTTTTTAAGTTATATATTCAAAACAGAATGAAATTTTATTTATGGAATTTATTAGATGATTTTTAAAATTCCTAACAAACTTTAAAAATTGAATTAATGATTTCTATATAACATCTTTTGAATACATAACAAAAATCAAGTTCTGTGTTAAATTACACCAAAAATGCTAATTATAGAAATGTTGAAACAGCTAATATTTAAATGTAAATGCTTTAAAATTTTTAATGAATAATTAGATTTTTATCTTTCAAATAATAATAACTGGCAATTTCTGACCTGTAATATTCATTTTTCATGATAAATATGTGTAAAGATAGAAAAGTGCATGTATAAATTGCAATATGAAATATGCCATCTGTATTCTTTAATGCTATTTAGAGGAAAGAATGCTTGCTGACTTTTTGTTGAAATGGATGAAATGCTCAACTCTTTGTTTATGACATAAGATTTATCTTAAACCCCTGTTAAATCGGAGAATTTTCAGTTCTTGAAAGTCTTTTTAGACAGTCCTTTATTTCCCATTACTTGAAACAATAAATATTTGAACACAGTGCTTTAATTGTCTTGCAGTTTTTTATGGTAATGATCTTCCCATCTGTAAATGCCATCATATCCCTGATCTGTATATAGCAAGGACACTGATGTTCAAAATTAAGGAAGGGGAGGGAGACTATACAACAATTATGATACACACATCATGTGCAAGACTCAGCAGACAGGAAGGGCTAAATGAGACTAATACTGGGCAAAAAGATGAGTTAACAGGAAGTATGCCCAGCTCTGATAATTACACAGATCTCGCAATTTGAATGTATACTGGAAACTGGGCAATCTACGAGTGCTTGCGGTAATCAGTCCTCCAGAAATGTTGCTTTTGGGCCCTGGATTGAAGAAGGGGAGTTGCAATTATTCTCCCAAAAGCATCTCAGATATGCTCTATAGGGTTTTGATCTACAAATCTGCTTGGAAATATATCTGTCAAAAATCCTTACATTCTAGAAATTCACCCCATTTGGACAAGCCTTGCAATTAAAGCCAATTACATTTCTAAAAAGGCAGCCAGAGCTAAACTGTTTGACAAATGGAAAGTGTGCATATCTGCCACATGGATTGGCCAGACAGATCTCCAGACCTAAACCTTATACAGCAGAAATAAGACACTTTTGAGAGATCAACGGCAGCTCATCTCTCTCACTCCCCCAGAACCGAAAAACAGCACTGCTTGAGGAATGCGATCAACTGCCAAAAGGACTCAAACTACCTCATTTCTAGAGTAAATTCACATTGTGAGAGCTGTAAAACTGAAAGAAGAGCCATAACCCCTATTAACCTTTTCTTTTCAATATTATAAACTCAATTATAGACTTTCCTGCACTGCTGAATCTAAACCACAATACATATATACCATTATTGTTATACGGCTACTTTTTTTGTATTATATCAAACGTACATACCTCATTTCATACATTCAATAGTTCTGGAGATAACTGACCATGAAACATGAAAATTCTCTAAATTCAGAATACCAGCGTAGGAACAGACAATCAAACAGAAGCCACCAACTAGAGCAATTAGTTTCCTTCTGCTATAGTGCCACATTCATCTTTGCATTACTACCTCTTCTCAAAACTAGTTAAGCATCTAAGACTGGCTTTCCTTATTATTAAAGTGAAAGTCATCACAGCACCCGAAACTACCCAAACTGCCATTTTAGAGTTAAAACTAATTAAAAAGGCTTATCTCCTTATAAAACTACCTAAAAAGGTTTATTTCTAACATGCAAGACAAATTATTCCAATTTATCTCTTTCTGCAGCAGATTTCTGATAGATGAATCACATCTTGAAATAACTTTTTGCTGGACCATATATTAAAATCTTATTTAGCGAATGAAAAAAGCTTTAAGCTGAAATTAATATTTTATTTTCAAATGAAAATATATTTTCATAAAGTTTTAGAATAAAACATTTATATGGTTGACAAAATGCTTTAATTAAAATAATTTATTCAGATAATTAAAAACTGCTTATATTTTAAATTTCCTTTATTTGAGAATTATTGTCAGATGCTTTAATATAAATAAAATTTTAGTATCTATAGCATATTGAAATGAAACTTTTTTAAATTATTGCACCAAGGTAATCAAAACAGCATTATCAAAATTACTAACCATCCAGAACAAGGTTTCAATAGCAAAATCTGTATATTGATCGATAGTAGACAAAACACTGAATATCAAACACACCAGAACAACTAAAAATCTAAAAAAGAAAAGCAAAAAGTTAGGATACAAGTATTAAAAAATTACTATGAAATTATAATGCATCCTAAAATAAATAATACAATATTAAATTTTCTCTAACCAAAAGGCTCACTTCAAAACTACAGATTTAGATTTGGAAGGATTATAAATAATACAAATTTAATTCTTAAAAATTAAAAAAAAGTATTAATAACTGACAAATTCTTATATCAAGACAATTAAGGCAGTATTTTTACAAAACCCTCTATATAATTAAAAGATTAATATCCTTGATTTGAATAATTAACTGGTTTTAAGTTAATCCATTACTTGGTGTTAGTAATAAAATAAACAATAATTATAAAAGCAACCTACTGGATAAAAAAAATGATAATTTGAAATACTTCACACTGAAAATAACAATTTTAATTAAGTTTACATTAATTCCATATAGAAAAATGTTTGATAACTTAAAAATATGTTCCCAATGACAATTCTAAACTTTTAATTAAACTTCTATGAACAGAAAAATTTGAAGGTATTTAGATAATTCAATTTTTTTTAAAGAGTCACAAGTTTATCTTGTCATTGGCCAATTGTGAACTTGAATGTACAAAGGCATTTAGAAATACAGTAGAACCCCGGGAATCCGAAATTTCGGATAATCTGAACATCTTTTAATTTTCTGAAAAATGAAAATTATGAATCAGAAACAAAGTTAATGTTTATTTCTAACTTAAAAGAAGTATTTGAATTGGTCTTTAAGAATGAATACAGCATCTTAATTAGTAGGAACAAACTCGGGTATCTTCTTTTCACCCGCAACTTGTTTGCCACTGTACCACGCGAATAGCCGCATGCTCTTTCTGTACACCTTCACAGAGCACCCAGATAAACTCTATTGCATTTGGAATATCAAGAGTATTTTACCGAATTTCCCAGATAATCTGAATCCCCCAGAATCGGAACAAGGGTCAGCCCCAATTAGTTCGGACTCCTGGGGTTCAACTGCATCTTGATCAGAACATATCATTGTTTTGAATTTATTATTATCCTTCTTAAATTCAATGAATACAGAGGGTGGTCCAAGGGAAATTGATGTTTTTCAAATGGGTAGTTCTCTGCTAGCAGGCAGAGAAAGGTCTCTACAACAGGTGTCAATAGACCTCCATGCAATGCCTTTTAGTATCCATCATGTTGCTTTGGGCTCAAGAACACCATTCGTTTGTCTACGATACATTTGTGAACATTGAAGAGTTTGTAATAAAACACAACGCATCTTCAGGCATCATTTCAATACTGAATGAATGTCATGGCAAGATTTCTACCAGCCTTACCACGTTTAGATGGTTTCTTATTGCACCGGAGATCACTACACATTCCAAAAGTAACAATAAGATGTGGTACTGTCATATGTGAGATTTTTGAATGACTTTTTACAATAACTGCTAATTCAGCTTCATGTTAGCATATTTGAAAACTATTTTTAACCAGAACTTTAGAGAAAAGGAATCAAAAGGAGAAATGTGTGGTTTCACAAAATTAGATCATTACTCCTATGATCATAACTTCTAGGAAGCATAACTAGGAAATGTATGCTTGTTTCAGCTGAATTTCTTATCAATTTCTCAATAAGGTGATGTTCTCTTCAGTTACCAGACCTTTCCACGAGCGATTATTTTTAATCTTAATGGGGGGGGGGGGGGGGGCTTTGCAATCATACCCACATGAAGGTAAGCCTTGCATACTAAAAGAGTTGGAAACCTCTATATGGCATCAGAGACCTCGGAGATGGTTAATGGAATTGCTTTCGAGACTTTACAGTCAGGCCACTGCTACCCCATTCTCAAGGTTAAGAAATCTACATGGTGTCAGTCCGCTATTATTAGGGGACAAAGGCTATTAAATTCACAAGTCAAGTCATGTTAAAAAATTTTTACAGTTTCACAATTGAAATTTAACGCCAAAAGATGTATATGGTTACATAAAGAAAAAACTGCCAAAAATATAAATTCAGAGCAAATGGTTAGTCAGTGCATAATATTTATCTGATGATCATGGGGTAGAATTTAAAAATGTTATGTCAAGAAATAATTCTTACACAGTGAAGTGATACACAAAGCATTTCCAACCAGTTGGACGTTCTAAGAAATTATAAACTTTTCCTTGAAATGTCATTTTTACACCCTTTCTTCCTTCACGAAATACATAACAAGTTTTCCATAAAGACCTAAAAAATATATTAATAAAACAAATATGATAATTCCCATCAGTATACCATGATTTTAAAAAGATATTTTTTAATAAAAATTATATGTTTTTAATCAAATTTCAGCAGTAAAATTAGGAATTTCTGCAGACATTTGAAGTGTAATACATATTCAGATAAAAAATAATTGAAGAATAATTGCATAAAATACCTTATATTATGCAGATGTAATTAAGTTTAAAAAGAACGTAAAATAAAACTATTTTGTTAAGGACATGGAGTTCCATAAAATACAACATTAATTAACAAACACATGATTAATGCTAGAATTCAGTGTTTCGGTTATTTCTGATTAAAAAAAAATCCATAAAAAATAAATATAAACCCCTGAAAAGTCGAATTCAATTTCTTAGTTTACAATCATTTTTTAATTTATATTTATAACATTGCTTGTATTTGCATTGATTTTTATTTAAAAATACGCTTAAATTTAAAACTTATTTATATTTAAAACCAACATTTATATTTAAAAATAACTCCTTTCAGTAAATTTTTTAAACAAATGCGTTGAAAGTAATGACATTTAACAACACTTTTTTTACTGTTTTATGCAGTTATTAAAAAGTATTATTGAATTTTAAATATTTTCATACAATTGGAAATATATACGAAAAAACTGATTAGTATTTTAATAACTGAAATAAAATTTTTTATTTATAGACAGAGTTGGTAAACATTATAGAAAAAAAACCTGCTGTAAATATTTTATAAATATGGAGAAAGTATGAGAAAGTATAGAGAAACTAAAAATCTGGCACTATTAAAACAAACTCGAAGTTTAACACATGGTCTTTTAGAAAGGTTACTCCAAGAAAAATAAACACGCTACCAGTAAAGAATAAAAAATTTAAGTATCTGCAGTAAAAATAACATTATTGTGAATCAACACAATATGTAGATATAACATCTTTGGTAAGTTCATTAAAAACTGAATTTTCAAATAGATAGATCTTTGTGTTTATCAGAGATATACTACTACGTTCAGTGGCAGCTCGTCCAATTGGAGCTGCTGTCCCCCCCCATATATTATTTTGAAAGCTTATATTTTCGTTTTTATTCTAATTGGCTTGCTTTTCTACTTTGAGAGTTCAATGATCAACGAAAATGGCAAAAAAGGAATAAAACACATAAAAGGAAGATTGAAAATCAATCAAGAATTAAAAGAGAAACAGACCAGAGCTGCATAGAGTTTTGCCCCTCCTAAGGATAGAAATTCGCTCACTGAGCAACATGGAGAGCTCCCAGTCAGGAGAAAAAGCAACCCTTCCCCCATTGAAATTGGATGTTCTTGAGCTGTGCACGTTTCCACAGTTCTCGATTGGTGCGACTTCCTCATTTGGCCTTTTCTCAGTCCAGTCGTTAAGTAGTTTTTTAAAATAAAATTCTGGAGGAGTTGTAATTTTTTTCTCCTTTATGTTTTTTGGGGTGCTGATTACGAATCTGAGGTTTGCCATCAAAAATTTTGTTGGAATTTTACTTATAGCTTAAAAACACGAAAAAAGTCTTCCCAGTTTTTTTGCTTATAACTCCAAAACTATCAGTTTTTAGTTTATCATCATTATATACCAAAATAATCAGCACAAAATTTCCTACAACTTAGGACTCTACAACTTTCGCAGCACTGCTTGTTTCTGAGCTGATGAGACACCATTGACTACATTCAAAAAGTTATGGAACTTACATTTCAGAAGAAAGAATACAGATAGAGCTTGTTTATGAGACATTTCCTTCGAAGCAACCACTCTGTGAAACTATGCATTTTTGGCATCGTTCATATAGAGATGTAAAAACAGATTACAGGCCTGCATTTGCCATCTCATCCAGTGCCACTATCACTGCACTTCTCCAAAATTTGAGAATTATTGCCTCCTAAGCAGGGGTGTAGTGGAGCCAGAACAGCGTTCCGGCAGTGCTTTTTTTCCCAAGAAAAATAAATAAGAAAAAATGGTGAAAATGTCCTTAAAACAGCGCAGTTTTTGCCACCCAGGTTAGAGCGTTCCAGTACTGCTTATTTTGCAACTACACCACTGCTCCTAAGCAAATTCTTCATCGGTAGAAAAAGTCACATGGGGCAAGATCAAGGGAATAAGCTAGTTGTGGAAGTACCGGAATGTGAGATTTTGACAATTTGAAACCAGGAGGAACTTGCGTGTTATCACGTTATTGTGATGGAGCACCCCCGATTTGGCCTTTTTCATGACGGGAAGTTTTGAAAGCATGTAATCACAAGCTATGCATACACACTATACATATTTTAATTGGATGAATCCTGTTCTGACCAGTTGGCCACAAGACACTCTTCACTTGTTCGGAAGGAAATGGTATAATTCACTTGCATTTGGAAAATATTTTAACAGTTCTAGAACTCTTTGAATACAGTAGTATATATTTTAGATGTATTCATTGCGCTTATCACAGATATATATATATTTCGAATATAGGAATACTCATTATTGTCAGAATTCTTCTTTGATGCATATTATACAAGATGAATTTTAAGTGGAAGGAGAGAATACTTCCCTCCCCCCCCATATTTATGTTAGGTTGGTATCTAGAAGTTGGAACACACTGGATTCCGTCTCCAATATGGTTACCCAAAGAATCAAGTGGGTAGTTATATTGGCAACCCTTCAGCTAGATTGCTCATGTCATGGTCAGTGTTCAGCGTCGTTGAGTTGTATAGATACTAGGCGTGTAATTAAAAAACCGAAAATTAAAATTTATTAAATGTTTAGTTGAATAATATAATATTTTTGAAATGAGATAATATCAAATAATAGAAAAATTACTTTAAAGGAATTTTAAAATAGAATCTTGATTTATTTAGTGATTCAAATTGAGCAATTTTTTTTATTTTCCTTATAATAAATGGAATGGAATTGCATGGAATTTTTGAAGCTCGGTCATATTTTGGAATTCATCATTTAGAATACTGTTTTCACCTGTGTGGTAGTTTCTTTGATGTATCACATTATTCAATTTTTTAATAATTAGAGCGTTTCCTTCCAAGTGCAAAGATTAGAGCCGAGTAAGTCTATTTTTTAATGTTCCTTGTTCTGAAAAACATTTGCCCAAAAGTGCTAGTGAGGATACTTAGGACAAATGTTCTCCTGCTTGATTAGAGTAATTAAAAGAAGCCGATTCCCTATGTTCAATGAACTAGTGAAGCTACTAGTTTCAGCTCCCACTGCTAGCAAAGCCGCTGATGTTTTTTAAGTTAAAAAAAAATGTCTTGATGTCTGGTGCCCACTTCAGATGCCGCAGGCATTGCAAGCATGGTTGAAATTCTACATTTGAAATGGGAGATAGTGCAACGACAACCCACAAATGTTTGAAAAGATTAAACTTTAAGTGATTAACCTTTAACTGTCACCGATTGCACATCTGTTTTTCATTAGCAGCCATCTCACTTTGGCGACTTTGTGCTGTTTCAATAAGAGTATGTTCCAACTTCTCGATTTTAATCTTATGTTATATCCATTAAATTACTTTCAATATACATCAATGATCATTGTAGAGAGAGAGCAAAAAATAGGTGTCTGGGTCACAGCAAGAAGTGTGGATTTCCACTCAAATTTCCTAGGGAAAAATTTTTAGATTTAGAGTTTAACTGCAAAATTTCACACTGTAATATAAAATCTTCAATATGATGGCTAATGGGTCTTGGTACCTACTGTCTTAATTGAGTCCCAATTCGTGAATCAAAATATTCTCAAAAGGGGTTTGCAATGATTTCTGAACTAGAACAGTACTCTCGGATAGCAAACTAATAAAGAAACCAAAACAGGCTTAATTTAAACAATGAACAACTCCATGTGAAAAAAATTACAATAAATTATGACATATAAAACAGAAACCATTTAAGTTATTTTGTAGTTATCGTGTAACTTTTTTAATACTGTAAAAAGCAAAATCTAACTTTTAATTGTTCCAGTATTAAAATTATGGTTTAAAAGTTTGGTTATTTGAAATAATAAAGTCTGGATAATCATTTGAAATAACCATATCATAATGGCTAATTTTTAATAGAAAACTGCTGTCTATAAAATTTTCCAGAATTTTAGATATAAGTTCTCTTGTAAGATAATTCACAAATTAAATTTATTATTATCTCATCTAGGAATCTCTCAGAAAATACAAAGTATTCTTACCTATCCAGTGAAGGCTTCATATCAAAGTGTATACCACTAATATATGTATTTGTAGGGCTTGAAGGCAATTTATCAACCATCGTAAGATTTGTAGATGGTACTTCTTTGTCATGATATGCAGAATAAGCCATGAACGGAGTTCCAAATTATAAGCAAGCTATTAATAAACATTTAATATCATAAAATCAACTTTTCTTAATAATGCACACATAAAAGTTCTTATAACTATAGTACATCTAATTTTATCTCTATACCATAAAAAAAGCAAAACTTTTACCTTGTGATAGTAAAATAGTAAAATTTAGATAAATAGAACGCTGATGATAATTGATTTTACAATCGTATGAAGAAAAAACCCAGCAATATAAATTTTTAAAATGATTTACATAATAATTAGCTCATTCCTATGTTATAAGAATTCAATATCATGTCTGCTACAGCCAGTTCTTGCTTTAGAATTAAATTACAACCAAGTAGAAATTTAAAAAAAGTTTTACCAGTTGAAATATTTTTCAAGTATAATCATGAGTAATAAACATACTTTATAAAAATGAAAAGTTATGATAAAGATAGTAATAACAGGTATTGAAATACTAAATTGCCTAGTATAAAAAATTGCACTAGGAAACTTGTATGTAATGGCAAGTAGTGAATGTACCGAGTTTTATACTCCTCAGATTATTTCTTTACTTTTGGTACATACTAATAAAACATATTTGTGTGACTGTCATAATCTATTAAGGAACAATACATATTTACTAATAAATACAAAATATCTATATGCTTATGTAATGCCCCAAACATCTGTTAAATAAAAATTTAAACACACAAAAGCTTGAATCGGATATATACAAGATTTTGACTGTCTGCCTTCATATACATAAAATGATTATAACAATAACAACAACAAAGAAAAACACCTATGATGGTCACAAGTCTTTACTTTATTATTTATACTTAAGGGAGGTAAAAATTAACACAGCAAGAAATGTTCAAGGCTTCTTTCAAATTAGGCTAACATAATTTTCATTTCAGCATAGAGACAAATTACAGTTCATCATTAAACCCTGTGAGATATACCAAGAATGAAGCATATTTTAGCTAAAAATTTACAGAATCAACTATAATTGATTTCAAGAACAAAAACAAAACATTTATTTATGCATGCATTAGAATAAACATAAAGAAATAAGAATAGATAAGGAACCAAAATACTTCACAGATGATTTGTCAGAAATTAAAGTTTTAAGCAAATAATACATATTTATAAGTTTCAATTCAAAAACTATATTGCCTATTTTTTAAATTGTTTATGCACAATCAGTACATCTATCGGTAATTTTTGCATACTCAGTAAAAATTTTTTTCCAACAAAAATCCCATATTTTAAGTTGCAAAATTTTAAAACAATTATCGAAGCATTTAAAAATAGCATACTAACATATTTGTTTCATCTGAGAAAATTGAATGTGATTGACGAAAGTAAAACTAGAATACACAAGGAATCATCTTCTGAAAATTTATAAACAGAGCATCAATCATCCAGAAGAACGAGTGTGTACAGTTTACCTCGAGTAATGTTTCAAAGTATGCATTTAGTTTCGTTCTTGTTTCATTTTCTCCAACAAACATTTCATTTCATTTCAGAGGTGCTCATGAAGATCAGTTTCGTATTACCTGATTGGTATTACCTGATTTACTAACTCACTAGAGCAAATTTTTTTTTTATTGGTAGAAATTTGAGTTGACACTTTTAATTTGAACTTTTTACTATTAAATTTATCTAGCTGTCCCATTAATAAGCAGAAAATTTATTCTCGCATTAAAAAATAGAATTTAAACAGCTACTAATACCTAGTATTATGTATGCAGTATGGATTTGGGTGATTTGGGGGTCTATTCTGGTACCCCCGGTTGGGTTGGGTTCCGTTGTTAACGTGCGGAACTCAACCCAACTCCCAACCGAACTAGGGGTACCAGAATAGACCCCTTAGCTACAAAACTCTCAGTGGAAAAGCACAATCGCTGCAAAATAAAATCCTCATTATGATGATCAGTACATCCCTATTCTTTCATAACGTGATTATACTCAAAAACAAAGGAATATGCGTGTGTTTAAAATTAAAATCCGCTAGGAGTGCCTTACTATGGACTAGTTTTCTGATTTGTTTATTTTGGTTTCAGAGAACTTCCGTGGTGGGTGAGGGTTGTTTTCGTTTTCCAGTAACTCTCCAATTTACGGGTCTATTCTGGTACTTTGATTTGGGTTGGGAACGTCACTTTATCGCACGTTAACAACGGGAAAAGTGACGTCTCCCAACCCAACCGGGGGTACCGGAATAGACCCCTTAAGCTATCGTCAAATCCAATTGGATTCCATATCAAGAGCCAAGTTCGAATAAGTTCTTTCTTGATTACACAAAGCGTCAAACAAAGCGATAAAGAATAATTATGTCAATGTGTCCACAAAATTAGTCTCTTATTTTAAGTAAATATTGAGAGCTACAACAATAGGAACATGAAATTTAATATTTTCCAAGTATCCTTAAGCCATAACATTAGAAATTTCCGCTTTAAACATTAATTAATATCTTTAAACAGAGTGTTGAAATTTTGAAGATTCCCGCATTGACTTAATATTATCACCGGAAGTTGATGGGTACGGCGAAAGTCCTACTTTGCCACAAATAAACAAAACAGAAAACTCGTCCATTTCACAACTGCACGAGGTCTATTTTAGTACAGATCTTGTATTTTGAATTGAGATCAGATGCTAAAGGACGACACCAGTGTCGGCATCCCCTTTTCCAAACTTCCACGCCACACAACAGGAGTACGCTCAACACCGACGGATTCAACGTACAACAGACCAAGTACATGGCTGATCATTGGTGGTTTGAAGAGACAGATAAACATTACGTTTTGAAGCAACACGAGGGCTACTTTGGGATGGATCTCGTATACGCGTACCTACAGTGGTCAAATGAAGAGAAGTGAACCTGAGCCGCCCTCACTACCCAAACTTCTACAGCACGGACATTTGACATCTCGACAGCAGATTTAACATGCACAAGACTCACATAAACATAGGGAATTTGGTCGAGTTTTGTCTCGAACTTGCAATCCTCAGGTTCCGAAACAGACTCTAGTCTACAGAGGCTCCAATTTTAGATGGAGTCTAGAATAAATCTACAACCTCTCTAGCTGAAACAAAACGGTAATTAACTACGGCCAAAAATTTTAAAAAATGGTCAAATACTCTGAACCTCCCATTAGATAAGTTAATGAACAAATGTCAGTTAATGATATGCTACTTACTGTTCCTCCATCTTATAATGCATTTTTCGTTATTTAATTTCATTTTACATGCTTTTTATTGAACACTAGCGTTGTATATTATTGAAAAACGGAAAAGCACAAAATAAGCTTTTTATTGTTGTTAAATGAAAGTACATAAGTATACAATACGAAACGGAAGTAAAATTTATATTTGTTGTGAGAAACAATCTTTTTTTAAAAAAAATATTTACCAACAAGCACTGGAAAGCAGTGGTTTACAGAATCCAGTTGAATTAGCGTTTAGTTACTTTCGTAAAAACTCCCACCTGAGGGCACCACAAATATGTGGATATGAGAAGTCGCCATATAGGTAAACGGGTTCTCGCTCCTGGTCGTGGGTACAATAATGGGGGGGGGGCGCGGAGTCTCTCCTCCAGTGATAGTACGTACCTCCTTCTGGAGGGGTCGGGCCGTGTCCCTGTGATGGGCTACTAGGATTCTGGCCTCGGTACTGGAAGCTATTGCATCGGCTGTCATTCAGTTTACCTGGATGCTTAGGCAGGGGCGGGTGATCCAGCTCCTGATTACCTTCGTGAAAATAGCTTTTCACTCTCCCCCCGAAAGCACGCCTAATATTACTTTTCATGAAAAACCGAATATTTCGATATTTTCGAATGATCTTGCCCTTCTAGAAAACATTTCAGTGACAGTGGCGTAGCGACCGCGGGACAAGTGGGGCATAGATGCCCCGGACGACATTAGAGGGCGCGATGGAAACAAAATATTAGTGTTTTTATTACAGTTTTTGAAATCAGATATGATGGGTAGAAAAATATTACCATGCTCGATCGTCTTTACCCTTTCTGAACCACTGATATGACTGAGGCAGAAATAATCATATTGTGTCCCCCCCCCACGTCGCCACTGTTCAGTGATGAGGAAAATTGCATGTAAAAATGCATCCAGATAAAGTGAAAGTATTTTAAATAGCCATAGGGCTGTATGGTAGGCAATGGCTTACGCATTACCTGTAAATGCAGTTTTCGTCTCTTTCACAGCAACAAGGCATATTTTAAGAACATTTGTCATATATTCGATTCAAGTACGTCAAATTGATTTTTATTCAAGACAAGATTGTCCTTCCCTCTCAGAAATCTTGCCACATCGCTACCAGACACGATATGAATTGTTAAGATGTGAATACCCTAGCATTTTCCCAGTTAAGTGTAGTACTTTGTTTTTACGACTGAATAAAATTAATTTGGTTGCTAAGCTGAAAGTTTAGCCTGTGTTCTGCGGCATCGCGCGATTTCCACGGGCTAGCATGCATATTTACAGATCCTACATAGTAAAGGAAGAGGTTACTTTTCATTGGCTCTCTGTGTCACTCGACTTGGCTTGTTTCTAAATGCTGCCATAGCACAGCGCTTAGGAGGGATTTTAATTATTTTGTCTTCTGCTATCGCATCTTAGAGAAATCAAAACCATCTTCAAATTATGATTATTTGGAAGTTTCTCAAGAAAATGATGAATACATATTTAGAATAAAAGAAATAAAGGATGAACCTTCAGCATGGGAAAGCACTGTTTAGTTTCACGGGGTTACTTAGAAGCAAGTCAGGTCACATGACGCCGAGAGCCAATGAAGAGCGACCTCCTTCCATACTGTGTAAGATCCGTAAATATGCGGCTAGCGTGTTCACCTCTTAGTTGCACATATATAGCAATTCAGTTAGTTTCAAAAGTATTTCGACCTCTTTGCTAATGCTGCATCAAAATTTAAATCTGCAATTGGAAGGTTTAATCAAGAGCCCAAAGGACTGAACTCTAACATCGGCCGATAACAAGAATATATACAAGTTAACCCCTTAACCCTCCGACACCGAGCAAGGCGGTCTAAAAATTTCCCTTTAACAGCGAAGAAGGCCGGCTTCTTTTGAGGGGAGGTTACGAGATCGCTTAGGAGATAAGCGCGGTAGGCGGTCCAATTATCCGTGCAAACCGCAACCCATTTCTGTGCGCCTTAAAGGAAGGTTATAGCAGCGGGTAGGGTGGTAAAGGACCGCCCAGGCTGGGAGAGTCCAATTCATGTCTCTTCCTACCAAAAACTCCCGGTTTTAAAGAGGCTAGAAGAAAAGAGGTCTCGGGTTTCAAGAGTTAAGGATCGCAATTTTTGCTATCTAATGAGATGACCCTGTTTTGGAAAGGGGCCGTCGTTTTCATTCATCCAAGAAGGCATAGAATACTCGGGATGCTTATGGATTCTACGTAATTTGTGTCAAATTATGCAGTTAATGATTAAATTTTAGCTTACAAGCCCAAAAATGCGATAATTCAATGCACGTCAATATGACGGGCGCGAGACTTAAGGGATTAAAAGAATCGAGATTCAACTCTTTGCGGGACGAAAGATAAGATGCATAATTATACGCGTGCTAGTGTAAGGATTGATTTAGCGCTTTAGGAAGCTGAAAAATATTAATTTGTTTCCATTCCTAAAATAAATTGTTTTGTTATGTTTATAATAAGCGTGCTATTCAGCAAAAATGCGTAAAACGCGAATCATTCAGAGTTGTTCAGAAAATAGCCCACCATGCTTCAAACAATTAATACACGAAGTTATGAAAAGCGTCCCTAATTTACTGTTTTGAGAAGATCAGCCTTTTCCAAGGTCACGAGAAATATAGTTCCCGCCAAATTCATTTTTAAAAATACCCGTGAAGTTATTTTTGCAGTCAGCTTCCGTCTGTTGTCAAACTCGGAAACCCCCAAAATTGTGAAGGTTGCGATTTTAACAGCAAAGCTAACTTTATACAAAATAAACCTCCCTATGAAGTTTTTTTCCTGTGCTTAACCTTTATTTTATGGTGTTAACATGTTTGTGGTTAAATGATATACGAATATTGAATATAAAGCATATGCTACAAGTATAATCTGGAGTTCCATTTGAATTTCTACCGTTTTACCTCTACAATAACAGTGGAAGTTAGAGTTCTGCTGATTTTCATAAATAGATGCAACTGCAGGACAGACGAGCGATGCCGGAGTATAGAAATTCTTACTTTTGACCATGGCCCCAATCATTAGGATTGAATTGCAATTAGTTTATTACTTGAATGGCACACAATGAGCGAATTGTGAGTATTCTTCCCTTCACTTTTCTGGAGCAATTTCAGAAATCTATTGAAGCCATTTTTCCTGTTAGTAATGGCTCAACCCTTTGCACTCTGAAAATTAGATGCATAATTTACTTGCTACAAGGGCTCATTTTTCTGCTTCTAAACTTAAAAATTGCATAAATTCATTTTTCCTGAAAAATTATTCTGCGACTTTTTACAAGTCAGTGTTTTTTCCAACCATCGAAATCAAGAAACAAAATGATGCACCATTTAGAATGGCGACCGAGAGTAGCCTCTAGTGCAAAGGGTTAAAATGCCTGCGATTTAGATTTTAGGAAAGATAAATTTATACTGTCCATAGAGGATGCCAAGAAGTTTATATTCACATTTAAAGGCAATTCATTAAACTATTTCAGTTGCTGGATCTGCTAAGACGACTTCAGTATTTTAGAAAGCGCCATGTTTGACTAATACGGCCGAAAACTAAGCATATTAAGAAACTTCAAGTTCGCAGTTTATGATTTATAAAAATGAGTGAATATAACTACGATTAATATTACTAGAGTAATACTTCAAAAATAGCACAAATAAGACATTAGCTCGCACTGTCACATTTTAGACAGTTTCAAGACAAGTATTGAAAAGGAAAGAATTACCATCAAATTTTAGATTAAGACTAGTTTATAAGCAGTTGAATTCAACTTTTACAAATTGAATCTTGATTAGTTGTATAGGATCCGACATCTAGATTTTAGGTCGTTCTCTACATTTATGGAAGCGATTGTGAACTTTGACACTTGTAAAGAACAAATTTAAATTTCATTGTTTAGTTTTTCCCGTCTTCCACCAAGTAGAGCAGGTTGACGTAAAAATAGCCAACTTATCCGTCAACCCTTTGCACTCTGAAAAGTAATTAGATGCATAATTATTCACAAGATCTCATCGCTTTGGAATGTAGAGATGTTTGAAAGTTCCTTTTCCCTGAAAATTTCTACAACTTCTTGCAAGGTAGTTTTTTTAACCATCGAAATCAAGAAACTTTAAAATAATTCACCGTCTAGAATGGGGACCGACAGTCGTCTCGAGTGCAAATGGTTAAATAGGAGATTTTGAAGAGAATTTCTAGCCGATATACTTACAATATACAACTATTGCATTATACACATTGTGAAGTAATGAAATATTACAGCAGTTTAACGGTAAGTATTTATTTCGTTTCACATTTGCAGTGTAATAAAAATTTTAAAAGCTCAGCTTTCAAATGGCACTGCGATTCTAGTTCGTTATAGACTGTTTACGGCTTCTGCGTTGATATTTTGAGGAACTCCAACAGATGGTGCTATACTCTTCACTACTCCATAGGCGCTGTCACTGCATTCAGGAAATTTAGCGGAGCATCCACCTTCCTTTCCACTTTCCATTATTTTCATATATGGATAGGCTCGACTAGAAGGTTGCACATCCAATGACCTGGAATGAAGATAAATTATAAGATTTGATTTTCCCTGGCGCAAGATCCTCGACTGGGATTAATTGCGCCGAAAACCAAGAATCTATACAAAAAATAAGTGCTTGAATGAACCGTTAGTTAAAATTCAAGTAGAAGAGGCAAGATGAATGAACCGACAGTACAAAGATACCAAGACAAGGAATTTTTAAAAAAAGACCGGTTTGGTTTGTTTGAGGGTTTATGGCGTAAGGACCAGTATTTGGCCATGCTGCGCCAAACAATTAAAAAGACCGGATCAGAGATAAGTTATATGAAATACAATCAATATCCACGTCTGTTCATTGGAACAGACGTGGATATTGATTAATGTATAACTTAAGAACCCAGTATATCTACGAAAAATTTGCATTTAACCTGGAATCGAAATGCCAAAGTAAATGAAACGTCATTCTCGGATCAACGAGTTGCTCAAACCCAATTTCAGCATAGTTTAGAACGGAACTTTGTTATACTAAATTCATGAACCGTTAGTCGGGTTGAGAGCTTGGAAAGTTCCTAGAAATTAACTCTTTGCACGCCGAAAGAAAAGATGCATAATTATACACCTTCGAGTTTAAGGTGTTGGCGCTTTAGGAAGTTGAATATTAATTTGTTTCAATTCCTAAGAATTAAACCGTTTTTGTCATCGTTTTTTTAAGCGCTATCCAACAAGAATGTAAAAGACGCATCCTTCAGAATGTAGTCCGAGTCCACACAAGAGTTCAAAGGTTTAAAAGCATGCATCTACTAGGGTCTTGCAAACGTTTCTCTGCAAGAACGTTTAGGCTAAATTACCGATACCAAGAACTCTAATACTTGAAATATCGAACTGCGTTTTATCTCCACGTTAGATTGAAATGCCGACTCGGTGTCTGACTTAGTTTGATTAACGTCCCGTTTTGAAGCTAAATGACTATTTTGGGACAGACCGATTTAAAGCCATGGTCAGACAAAGTTGACATCCGAGTCTGCACCTTTTCTCCAAACTTCCGCGGCGTTTGACACTCGACAGATTTAACGAGCACCAGGTCCAACATACACTGCGAATTTTCCGTGGAATCTAGTGTCGATTCCGCGGCCCTCTGGTCCCGAAGAAGAGACTGTCGGGATTATCGCGGCCCCGTCTCAGTCTTCGAAATGTTCGTTCCTCCAGATGACCGATTCGTACCGTTATCGAGCTATTCGCGTACTGAGACTAAATGTTTCAACCAAGAAATAATTTCAGCTAAATGCTTACGAACTCAAACTAAAAGTTGAATTTGGTTAGACGATATTCAATTATGTGCAATATGCGCCGTTTGGAAGGCTATTATTAAACTGGAACACAAGTGAAGTGGAATAGCGATTTCCGTGCCTTCCGATACCAGATAAAACAGTTGGTCCTCCGATTCAGAAGTCGACTTATTAAGCCGTATTAGATGCAAATGAAACCGATTAAGAAAATCCAATTTTACCTCTTATTGTAAAGCAAGGACGCTTCATTTTTCAAATGCTTACGCCACAGCACGATTTAATTCTAATCAACGGCTCCTTTTTCGATCTTCGGAAGGTGCCATTGGTACCACTAGTCGTAGTCTAGATAATTCCACATAATTCCAAGATTAGATTAACTCTTACGGGTCTATTCTG
>BGPR01000017.1:618131-793335 GCA_013235015.1 Araneus ventricosus | reverse complement strand
CCCCCCCCCAACCGGGGGTACCAGAATAGACCCCTTAGATGCGAGGATCTCGAGCAGGTCAGTTGCATTGATTTTTTATAATGGAGCCAATGACAGATTTCAATGATTAAAGACAGCTGAACTCCAGCTAGGCAATTAGGAGTGCAGTAGAACAAAAGGTTCCCGATCCAGATTGAAAACTTTCGGATACAGTAAAACTTCGATTAACCTTCACCGTCCGGACCAAGGCTGCGACTGATAGCCGAACAGACGGACAAGAAATCGAAAACATGCAACAATGATTTCCCTGCTGGCTTGTAACGAAAATTAAATCTTTTAGAAGCGAATTAAATTTTAGAAAACGATCAATATAAACTTCGTCAAGAGTAACAATGTACAGAAATGAATATTAGACGCAATTTAGACGATGACAGACAACAAAAATTGACAGTTAAACGAGTGACGGTTAATCGAAATTTTACCGTTATTTCGATTTACTACCTACTCAACAGAGAGGGAAATTCTTATGCCACAAAAATTCGTAGAATGACTAGGTATAGAATAGAAAATTCAGATAGCATTCGAAAACTAAATCAACGAACAAGAATACATTTGTTAGAAGGTTGATGATCTAGTCTAGAAACTTGTTCAGACTTTATCAGATAGAAAAATCTAGTTGGCATACTTTACCCGACTATTCCATGAATATTTTCAGAGAAATCTCCGAGAAATGAGGGATCTGCACCTATATCACAAATAAGACGCGAAATGCATCCATTGTCGTCCATATCTTGCAGGAAAGTAAAGAAGCTTTCGATATCATTCGTATCCTCTGAAGATTCACCTGCACCATTTGAAGATGGTTGAACGTCGCCGCCCATTCCCGAATCTTCATTGGCTTCTACATCTGCAACTTCACTCGGGATTGGCTGGAATACTGGAGGGAAATTTTAAAAGTTAGCCCAGCATCAATTCAAATACAGTTTCAGTAAATTAAGCATAGAAAGTTCTTTTTCAATACAATTCTAGACTTCCTCATTTTAACAGAAAATCTGCAAATCTATTCGAGAAAGCGTTACCCGGATGTGGATGAAACACCGAATCGCTCATTTCAATACTATTCATTTGTACACCAAGTGAAAAAATGCAAGTTTAGAGACTTAGACTAGATTCGTGCAAGAGCTGTAATGGTTAGGGTTATCAAGATCACTTTGGAAGCAGGAAATGTAAAAATAAGTTTCTCTAATTACCCAACATCAAAATTCATGAATTCGACTTACTGGTTTAGATAAGTTGGGCATGTTAATATCTGCAGAATACGTTCCTTTTTCTTTTATGGTATAAACATTGTTTAGAGCAAGCACAGTTACGATTTGTCTTTATTTGAGCTTGCATCCAATTCGTATCCCGCACAAGATGTGTTAATATAATGTTCAACTCGTGCCGAGGATTAAATATATTTCCTGTTATTTACGACATGCCTTTTGATTCTACTGCGATTATCCGGGTGTTAAAGCTAATCGCCTGTGGTTTGGCATAAGAGCCTGTTTGTAGGCTATGCTGCTCCAAGCAGGCGTTTATTTTTCGTAAGGTAAATTAATAAAATTCCCGTACGTTCCATTAAAAATTCAATTAAAATGAGTCGAGTCAGAAAAGCCATGGTAAAAATTCGAGCTTAAACAAGTGGTCCCCCCCATAGATTTTAAAAAGTTAAAAGATGAACATGTGGTTGTCTACCAAGCAACAATGGAAGAGTCGCCGCTGTTTAGAAGTGCTGTAAACGATGAGCAGTAGATTCAGGGAAATCAATTAAGATATGGAGAAGAACTCATGCCACTATTACAGTTTGGACACATAGGCATTTAGTAACCAATCAATAGGTATTTGCGAGTAAATCTCGCGTGTCCGATTCGTAGATTAGTTAAGATCGTATCACTTATTAAAAGGCCACTTTTCTACAATAGGTTTAATAGTATGCAGCTTATTTTGATTTTCCGAACTCTATTTCGCCAATTCTAATCGCCTGTGAATATATTTCAAACGAGAAGCTTACAAAATAAGTTCAATGTGTTGTGTTCGATTACGAGTTTTTCTATACAGTTAATACATCTCTTAACAAGACCCATCAACATGGCCGTATGATTCGATCCGTCAAGAATTTTATAGTGGACGTTCCGAGTAAACTCTTCCCTCGATACTAAATTTAGTTTATTTGCCTGACAATTTCCGATACATCTTTACCTCGTATGCAAAGTCGCTTAAAAATTTAAATACATCTCTCACAAAGTAGTCACTAATATCGACTGAATGAAAACCTAAAGAAAAATGACAAAATGTATCGAACAAAATCCATTTCTAGTTACCACATACTTCGATAAAAGTCAGTTAATTCATTATGATCTTTGTAATGATAGCTTCAGGAGCTGATTTAACACAGTACAGAATAGGACAAGATCATAGCTCGGCTGCGCTTACAGATTTCAATTTAACTTGATCTTTAAGTTCTTTGATGAAACAATCAATATTCTTTAGTTTTAAAAGAAGAATTTTTTCTAGTAGAAATCGCAAAACTACACGCTCTCTTGTTCATACTTATAAGCTGCAAGCTATTTAAACAAGGAGGTTCAGAAGTACACGAATTTCAATATAGGACAGCTTCCCTTGCAGTAGTACCCTCCAGCATCTTTATGGCTCAAGGACCAGATTTGATATGTTGCTCTATATACTATAAGCCAATGCGAGGTAATCGATTCAGCAATTGAAAATTGGCGTTTCTTTCGTCAAAACTGATGTAGCATTTGAAAGAAATTTAGATATCGTTTAACAAGCAACACCACCCATCTCGATTTTTTGAAACTTCAAAGAGTGAGAAAATACTCAATTTTTCCGATTTTTTAACGTCTAATTTAAACACGAGACCGTATATTCCTACTAGATGCGAAAAAATTCATAAATATTCGTTATTGCGAAAAACGGAGCATTTTCTTCCCGTTTGAAATTTTAGATAGGTGGCGTTGCTTGTTAAGCGACGATATGCAATATCAATTCCAAGACATTTTAAAATTTCCTAGTTCTTCTGTACTGGGAATTGTACAAACAAAATTCCTAACCCAGACGATAAATTTTATTTTTAAAATTTTAACATCGAAAGAAGTTAAATTTATTAACAGATTAATTTTATCAAGGTTTATTACTACTATATTCTGGATCTCTTATGTAGACAAGATTCATCAGTTGAATTTTTCGGCCTTCGTGGTACGTTACATCCCAAGGCGGGGCATTGAAAGTTTGACAAGATTTAAAACTAAACGCTTTTATAGTAAGATAAAATAAACGAAGCAGTTATCGATTTAAACCTCAATACGGCCTAACAAATCTTCCCACTTGAAGACTTCTCAACTAGATTTCATAAGTTTCCCGTTAGTTCCAAAACGATGTCGAGTTTGTAGCATTGAACAAACACTTAACGCTCAATTGACTCGTCCGTTAGAGGTTAAGAGGATTTGGAAGACTGAAATAACGCAGGATTTAATTAGTTGCTAAATCCGAGATGCAATTTATGAAATTGATTTTTCCGACACTTAGCCGTGTTTATTAATCTTGGTATGAAACTTCATACAGTATTTTACGCATCATGCATGAAAACTAATCAAACATTGCAAACCAAGTTACGTTAATCCTACAAATGGAGTTTTGCCAGTATTGTCAGCATTATCGATTCGAAAACGCCCTACACATTCCGTGCTATTTTCTACCATTCTTAAGATAAAAAATTTGAATGGAGACTAGATACGATGAGCTTTACTATGCACAATACTAAACAGTTCAAAAGATTCAAAAAATATTCAATACAATAGCATGCCGCTTACTTGGTAGGAAAATTCTTAGTTTAAGGAGCTACTGAGCACAGATAATCTGAAACTTAGACCGATTTAATTGTTCCAATTTAAAATGTTATAGTCGGATTATGAAAAATCTTACCTTGAGGTGTGCCATCTGGAAAACCTGGAGTAAATCCACCTCCCATGCCGTTAGGAAAATTAGCCATATTCTGGCCGAATCCACCACTTCCCATGTTAGGCGGAAAGTTTGGCATACTTTGACCGAACCCACCACCTCCGAGATTCGGACCGAATCCTCCTGCATTCATTCCGAAGCCACCACCTCCACCACTCATACCAAAGCCTGCTCCGTAATTCATTATTTGCATAGCTGTATTTGCGTCGTATCCTTGAGCTCTTAAAGCCTGAAATACCTGAGAAGGTTCGAAGCCACCAAAAGGCATATGCTGGAAGTTCGTAGGACCACCAAATCCTCCACCCATTTGTTGGAATCTCCCAGCTCCAGATAGGATATATGGAAGGGGCAGTGGCTGTAGCCCTCCGGGTAATTTTGGGGTGGCCGTAGCTTTTGCTGGCTTGGGAGAGGGTTTAGGTGTTGAGGTCCTCTTCGATCCTCGACCGAAATATCCCAAGTAATACAATAGTTTCGTTCCAATGCCAAGTTTAGCACCAATTAGTCCAGTCGTCATAGGACCTCCAGTGAACGGAATAGTGGCCAATGCTGAAGTGATGGCTTGAAGAAAAATGGGGGTAACCGCTTCAGTCATTGCAATAAAAATCAGAACCAGGATCAATGAGAGAGCTCCGTTTAACTTCGTCATCTGAAAATTAAAGTGTCAAAATTTCAATGTTAGATTTTATTTAGAGATTAGCCAGTTTTCTACAAGACAACGAAAAACAGAACATAGAAAAAATGCCAGATACTCGATTCCCGAGAGGAGAGATTTTCTCCTTTAAAGCTCTCAAAGGTCAAATTCGAAGAACCAAAACAGTGGTGTACACGATTTTTGTTGCTTGGATGCGATTCTCCCGTTTGAAATTAATCGCGACTATAAATTCAACATTGTTTCTGGGAGTACCTGGAAAATCACCCTTCTTGCCTAAACAGAAGGTCGTTTTCGATGTCCAACACAAGTAAAGCTGAATGACACCTTGTTTTTCCAGACTGGGTTGCTGTAGTTGCTATTCTACTCCAATTGAGAGCCACTACCAGAACAGCGAGACAGTAATATTACCATGTGATCTTATTGCTGTTTAAACTGACGAAGAGGGGGAGGGCAAAAATGAAGGCCTGAAGTTGGTTTACTTATTCAGGAGGATTCATTTCGAACTTAAGGGAGGTTTTTTTTTTTAAAGAAAAACCCTAGCATTAAGAAGATATCCATAGAGAACTGTACAGTCAGCGACTTAGGGGGGTCTATTTTGGTACCCCCGGTTGGGTTGGGTTCCGACGTTAACACGGAACCCAGCACGAGTACCAGATAAGTAACTTATATCTACTATTTAAATATGAAAACACGTGGAAAAAGATTCTGATGAACTAACATGCCAGAGTAAAATGACAAGACTCTAAACTGCGGTAAAACCGAGTACTGCAAATTCGTTCACCGAATATTTGAGTAATTAAATAAGCAGTTAAATTCATCTACCCAATTCGTTGTTTGATACAATTAAACACTAAATTTATGCGAATATTTGAAATTATATGAGATAACAGAAGTATTCACGAGTAAGAAAACATTGGTTACCTTTAAACAAGATTTTTAGACGAAATTTAAAACAAAAGCAAACCGAGAGCAACAATTCTCAAAGAAAGCGACAGGCATAAAAGCTGGCAAGTAAGAAACTTTTTCTTAGAAGCTTAGACTTTTAGTTGATCAACTTGGCCATATTTCAATGCTTTAACTTATAGGTTTTAAACAATTCAGGTCCCATGCGGCATGTTTTATATGCTTTTCATTTCTTTAAATTTGATTTCGCACTGAAAACAGAAGTGGTGGTTTTTAAACAAGGAACTGATGTCGTTCTGCAAACGTTAAAATATAATGTAGCTAAATTTAAATATTTTTTGTGGTGAAACACAAATCTAGTAGCTGTCCATTTGGTCTGTGTTTGGATTAAGGACAGATTTGAAAGATCTAAGGACTACAGCACACAATAATCCTTGTCTTACGGTGGAACCAATTTGTTTTCGCTTGATTAACTTCGTGAATAAATTGTGATTTGTTGACATTGCGGAATTGATTTTGAAGGGAAGATATCACTACTTCGAATATTCATTTCTTACCGGATAATCAATTTTAAACTTTAGAGTGAATCCTTCTGTTTCAATAGCCACTGTGACAAAGGGTTAAAAGATTTCATTTGTGAGTTCCGTGCGCAGTTTATGCACAGAACTATACAAGTTGATACAAAGGGGTCTATTCTGGTACCCCGGGTTGGGTTCCGTTGTTAACGGGCGGTACCCAACCCAACCCGGGGTACCAGAATAGACCCCAAAAGTTCATGTACAGATTTTAAGGGAAAACTAGAACCAGAAACCTATGTATGTCCGGAAACTTCATCTGTTAAGATGAAGGATACACTAACATACAGATATGGGAAGAAATAAAGGTTAAAATATTTTTATTAGATCGTCACGATCATTTTAGATTCATTTATTAAGTGTAAAGGGCCTTATCAAATCCGTATTAAACCAGGTTTCTATCTTTTCAAAACTCATGTAGTAGTAAGAACTACCTTCGTCAGAGATGGTAACTACGATCAAGTAGTTAATCTATAAAGTAAACACGCGTCACTTAATAGTCGGATCTTTGATTACTTATTAAGAAATTGCGCAGATTTAACTGCTTTTAAATTTTCAATTTACACCTAGTAAACACTTTAAGGTTTTATTACTTGGAATTTTTTTTATCTCATTGTATTATGTACTACGTTACGACAGCTTTCTACTTTTTCGTATACGAAGTATAGAAAGTATTGTAATTGTCAAACAAATTCGACGTCGATGATTGATGAATCATTACATTGTAGCTCTCCCCGTGTCGGAAAATGTCATTTCTTGAATTGTGTCTATATCTAAACACGATAAATCTAAAACAGAATGAGGTATGCAAATGAAATTTTGTATTTGGTCTTACACCAAAGTTGCAGATCTATTTTAAATTTTGGTCGAAATCACTCGATAGGATGTCTCGTCCGTGTTCATGTGAACACGATAACTAATGCAATGATCTAGATGAATAAAATTTGTGATATGATTTTTAACATCAAAATTGCATACCTGTATCAAATTTTGGACTAAATTCTGCAAGAGGTTGATTCTTGGCCGGTCCGTCTATACGTACGTATGTGAACGAGATAACTCAAAATTGGAACAAGCTAGTGAGGTTAATTTCAGTATGTGATTGATCTTAAGATGTGTGTCAAATTTTAGATATAGTCTGTCAACGGAAAAAGGGTCAATACAAGTACTCGCTTTTTTCACTCTAAGACAAAGCTAAACACAAAAGTGTCTTAATGTTAGAAGCATACGAGAAAGTCGAGGTTAGAACGCTCCTGCTTGTTCTGCTATGTATTTTTGAGAGGATATGGTTTATTTGTATTTTTATCCACACTATTTAGTTGTTGAACTTTGAATTATGCTGTATGTCATTAGTTTTAGAAGATAATATAACTCAAGCTTCGATGGAAAATTTGAAAAATAAGTTTTTGCTTCTACTCCAATATAAGGCAGCAAGATCCTACCGTATCAGGAGATTTCTTTTTCAAAAGTTAATTTATATAGGGTGATTCAAAATTCAGCTTAAAAACTGTTAAGGGAATTAGAAAGTACAGAAACAAGCCATTATCATATAGAAATATATGATCGGAAACGCCACCCGGATGAGCTAGAGGATACACAAAGATGTAGAAATGAAAAGCTGATAATGGGTGGAAACTCTTTATATAGAGAGACTTTACATTTAGACAGTATGTGCATACGTCCAGTTTCACAATAACTGCTCAACGCTCTTACCATTCGTAGTTATGCATGTTTCACAGCAGCGGCGCATGGATTAGCGAGCCCTTTCCAAAATACTCGGGATTTCGCGACATTTTCAGCGGCTATGGATATTTTTGTGACGAGGTTGTCATGTCCGCCATTTCACCATTCGTAAACTGTCGCATGTTCTCCATACGCAGTAGAAAGTTTAATGCTAATGCTGAAATTCAAGTATAGAGCTGATGAACAGCACCCTCTATCTCAACCCGCTTGAGTTTCCGGCCATACCTCCCTTTCTGGTTTGTTTTCATGCTTTCTACCTCTTCTAGCAAATTATATGTTGAGTTTTGAGTAATCCTGTTTACAAATACCTTCACGATCGACGGTAAATAAAATTTATAGTTGAGGTTGCTTGAATAAGAGGGACAACCGCTATTTAATTTTATTTGAGCTTTCTCTTAATTTCTAATCTGACTTTTAGTGATTTTAGTTCTTTTGTTAATAATATCTTATGAAAGTGCTTTTCATATACTCAACGAAGCATGCTTATTTTTCTGATAAAAAGTTTCATGACTTTTCATTTTCTTAAAAGTAAGATAGTTGCAGTTGCATGCCATTCAAACAGGAGAGAAACGATGGATTCAGGGATATGTATGTCATTTTTCTTATCAAAGCGGAATCTTTTTATTGGGTCTTGTTTATTTATTTGGGTCTTTACAAAAAGTTAATTGCATTCTCCTCTACTTTTCAAACCTTTTACTCGGCATTTTAATTTTTCTATAGATAAACCTCGGATTATTGGCAGTCAATTCTTCAATACCACCGATGTATAAAAATTTAACTCCACCATTGTTAATAATTAAACTTTATTTTATGCTACCATGCTTTGTAATAGGCAAATATTTGGTTAATAATTAATTAACCTTTGGAGGAGGTGCTTTGTTGGAAAATGTAAATATTTCCACCACCTGACGAATACAGGAAGAAAGTCAATATATTTCATATTTTAATTTCATTGCATTATGAAAATTGCTATTAACAGATTAATTGAAAACCACATAATTTTATTAAAATTTTGGATTTAAAATACAAAGCGAAGCTTTCATATGTATATAATCTTCAAGGTATTTCTCGTTATTGAACGAATTTAAATAGCAAAGCGCAGAAATTCAGAGCTGCTGGAATGTAATGCAGAATGTTGAAAAAAATTTTTTCCCCTGTTTTCGTGAGTTTGTAACTGTGCAGTTAGTTGTATTTTAAAGTAACATTATCTAAAGCGTCTTTTTCTCTGAACGTTGTGTTTCTAAGTTTTTATTATGTCTCTGAAGCTTTTAAATAAAGGCACATGCACTGATATTCCCAAGTCCATCATTTAAAACAAATAGGTGACCCATTCCAGTTTTGCAAGAGTACAGTTTTTCAAAGGTAGTTTTTTCTTCAAAATATTTTATAGCGAGAAGAAAGAAGGTAAAATATACATACTCAAGTTCAAACATGCTAGTAATCTCAAAATCATTGCAGTAAGGAACAACGGCTGAAATATTTTCGACAGTGTGAATAAAGGGGATATTTAACTAAATGAATATCTTTCAGTAGGTAGACTATGCAAGAATACTAAATATCTATCTTTCCAAGCACAGTCTGAATGTGGTTAAATCAACAAAAAGATATTCAGGAAATGTCTACATGCGCTTTAAATACTGTTCCTTACTGGAAGTGTGTTTCTAACACCAAATGTTAGGAAGATAATTTCAATGGCATGCATTTTAAAATACCTTAAATGAAGAGGATTATATTGTTTCGAATCAGCAATTCTCTTTGGTTTGGCATTTTCTTAGCTTCCAAATTTTGGCCGTTATCCCTTCAGTAGTCGCGAGCGATTCCACAGATAATGTGGGTATATTTTGAGTTTCTCTTTGTAATGAGTTGGCAATGATTTCGTGATCTTTAAGTTTTATTAACAAACTTTTAAGGAGTGGGAATTCAAAAAGTTTCGGCTTCAACTACCCATCATCAAAGGACGGATTACGAACCACAATTCCAATCTCTCAGATCGGCGCGCCTAAAGTCGCATGCTTTTCCTGTTTAATTTTATTTACATATTTTAAGTTGTGTACTGTTGTAATTTCTTAATACAAATTGGGTTTAACGGATTGAGTAAATTTTCTTTAGAAATTGTGAATGGTTGTCTAAAATAGATGCAGCTAATGTCAGTATACATTGCCTAATTTCATGATGGCCTCTAAAAAGTACAAACTTCGCTATTAGAACGATTTGCAAGAAATCTTGGGGATGCTCTTGCAGCACTATGGAAATAAAATAATAAGTGCAACAAAATAGATTTCTGGTATTTTATTATAAAAATTAAAGTTTAAGACATGGAGATAAAAAAAAGAATGAGATCTGAGAGATCGTAGAGTCTAATATAGCTGCACCTAACGAAGGGTTAAGATAGTAAGAAGCGGTTAAATCTCGCAGATCTTATTCACTTTATTATGTTTAAAAATTGCTTTCTGATCTGTATTTTTATTTAGAAGTTCAGTGGGGTTTGCACATATTCTACTACTATAACCTCTGCCCATTTCTTAGTCATAGTTTAAGGTTTTACAAGAAGATAAAACCCAAAGTATCTTGTCCATAATTTGAGAAGATTGTAACGATCAGTGTCTTATAGTTAATTGGATTATAGTGTGTGAAACTAATTATCCTTTTTTAAGAATGAACTGTGATTTTGATAGATAATTTAAATAAAAGTAGATAAATTTTTATTGATCAGGAAGTAAAGTTTTGATCAATTTGGATTTCATTTGTCACATTTTATTCAACGTATATATGCAATAATCTCACTTAATTTTATTTAGATTCTAATATTATATATTTTAAAATCTTAGTACAATATTAATGTATTCCAAAATCACTTTTCTGAAACTCCAGTTTCGTTTTATTTCCCGCGCTGAAGGTATATTAATTCTCTCGTTTGGCATATTTATTACTAAAAGAATATTTTAATCGCTTCCATGCGCACACAAAAATTGCGAATTCGGCGCCAGACTTTTCCCTAAAACACTTACGTAAAATACTAAAAATAGCTAATATTCCCTTCACTTTGATCACGTGTCTATATGTAATCTCTCATCTGAGAAAATTCAGGGATTTTCTGCTCTCTTTTTGGTTTGAATTTGATACAATCTGTACGTATATTCCGCCACTCTCATAATTTGTTGAATAATGAATAATAAATAAAAATTGGCTAATAACTCGGCCTGTTCCTTATTTAGCGACTACAACAAAGAAATCATTTTATATATGTATTTATATATATAGGTGCTTATGTACTCATCAGTAATGTGTAGAAATTTGCATCATACATCTTGCATTAGTTAAAGGGATTGTCAAATATAAAATTCTGCATATTTTCGCAATACGTGGTTGCGCTTAAAATCAAAGAAAAATTGATAAATTGTAAAACTGTGAGTAGATGAAATGCTGTAATTTAAAATTTATGTTTTGTCTGTGACAGTTTTTAAAATAATGATATACATTACCATGTTTAAAAGTAGGATTTTAAGTTGTAAGTAATAAAGACACACAAATAAATCAAAGTGTCGGAAATTATTTTTATTGTACATTTTTAGTAAAAGATCTCAAAGAGAAAATTTTTATTTACATGAAATTGATTTAATCACGAGTTTTAAAACTCGCTTCTATACAGTGGAATGCCATTTCATTCAAAGGCATCTTCAGTAATGTTTGAAAAATTAGTGATAAATAATAGAAAAATGATTTTTTACATATATAAATACGTTCTAAGCAACAATTGCCAGTTGTATTACTTCTGCATTTATATATTTAAATAGTAAGGTAAACAATTTCAGAACCAAGTTAAGTTTTCAGATATGAAATTAATGTTGAATAGATGACTGAATATTCTGAAACTTTCAAATTCTTTAAATTTTTGATTGCATATTGATTACTTTAAAACTTCTGTTCCGTCTCTTTACAAAAAGTTACAGTAAACTCTCTCGTATGAAGAATTTTCTATTCAACAAAAATTTCCAGTTCATAAACAAGTAATAGCATAACTACTCTATTCAGCATAAATTGTATTTAATTAAACAAGTAATAGTTCAAAGATTTAAAAATACATTTAATTTTATATTATACAGATGACATAAACTAAAAATAGAATAAATGACATCGGAATTTTTGATTTTTACAAGCAATGATCAGAACTATGCTGTATATTTATTAAAACAAGAAGCCACCGAAGTGTACATTTCGCATATTTATACAATTTATAGTTTATTAAGTTTCACAGAATTTCAAGGTGGCATAAACCAAGCGACACTGCCGCTGAAATCGGAGAGATGTTATGATTAAGAAATGTAGTTCAGCTCTATTGAAAATTATTAGTATTCCTGAAAACTGTTTTTTGTTTAATAATAAATATTGCTGTTTTAACTTAAGTACCTCTAAAATCCCATTTTTTTCTGCAAATTGATTGAAAAGCTTTTCTTTTCTTAGAAAAACGCGAAAGAAATGTTGCATTTGGAGATTAACTTTTGGAATCGGGAGAGTAAAGAAAAGTTAAAATTTTATTTTCAATTAGTTTCAACACCATAATGACGTATTAAAATTTATTTTACATTTCAATTCCTGTGCAAAAAAATTGTGTTTTTAGAATACAATACATGACGAAACAAATTTTACTTAGGAATCTCATTGGATGAAATACTTCCTGAAAAAAATCCTGTTAATTAGGAGGAGGAATTTGGTATTTTAAAGGTCAAAGACTAAAGTGTCAACAGCAAGCTAACCCAGCTACTTAAAAGAAGCCGTTTTTGAGCAGTAGCACAGTCTGCCTAAGAAAGCAGAATCACGAAAATGTGATACTGTTGGAGGATAGTTTCAATCAAAAGTATAACTAATGCCCTTTTGTACAGGGCAAATAATATCGGAAGAAGTGAAAATTATTATGAGAACTTCTGATATGTATTCAAGCCGTGTGGCGAGCACATCGAAGAATGTTAAATAATCAGTCCTGGTATCACAGTTCCCAACATTGAAAATTCAACTCAAAAGCTGAAGATGAAAATCAATAAGGTGACGAAAAACGTGTTCTAAATACTTACCTTCATTTGTTTAATTAAAGCCCCTACGAAATTTTTCCTTGAAGATGTTTAGTCTGGCCTAGAGAAATAGCAATTGCATAGATTTTTCATGAGCGACTGTGCTACATCTAAACATTAAAAAATCCACTAGACATCTTAATGTTCTTTATTGCAGTATTTTCTCTCTTTTTTTGTTGAAGTTGTACTATTTCTCAAGCCCATTTAAACAACATATAAAATTGAATTTAAGTTTAGAACCCACTCTAACTAGAAATAACTCGTTATTTAAAAGATTTGCTGCATTCATATCAAGAGAAAAAATTGCATTGAATAACTGATTTTCCTAAAGGAACAGTACAAATTTTTAAAATTCATATTATAATCAAGTAAAACTGAATTTTATTTACATTTAATTTAATATAAAATATAAAAAATGGAAAAATATTTGAAAAGTTTTGGAATTATTTATTAACTATCTTAAGAAGATTTTTTTTGAAAAAAAATATCTGTTCTTTTTTGAAATTTCTTGACAGATAAATATTTTTAAAAAATAATTGATATCATTAATTCATAAAGATTGAAAGTATGAGTAGAAGTCTACAACACACATTAAGTAATTTGACGTTATCAGTATTATATATATTTTTTCCTTAGAAGCTATTGCAATTAACTGTATTGAAAGGCAAGCGTTATTAATTTTAGAAAATGATTTAATTCTTAACAGCAAATATACTATTTGTAAAATCATTTAAACAACTCAACTTTTAAAAAAAATGTACGCATTTTTTATTCAACTTTGAAATAATTTTAAGCAGTTTTTGTTCTTATTACTTCTTTTTCTTTTTATTACCGATATTTTAAATTTCATTAAATATAACATAACATATACTAATTTTCATATTTTTAAAGTAACGTTTGCGATAAATAAAATGCATTTATTTATATTGTTTAGTGAATTCTTTTACATTTCCTAATAATTAATAACCCTAGACAATTCATAACAAACAATATCACATATCTATATTTTAATATAGCATGAAATACCGTACATGTACCAAATAAGGCAACCCACTTTATGTATATAGTTATGATCTCTGATTCAGTTAATCTATTTATGATTGTTACCGCACTATAAATCACGTCTTAGGAAATTCCTTATACGACTCGTACGATCAACAACAGATATTCATTGATAACAAAGAAAAAGTAACTATTTACAAATGAATGAAATGAATTAGGTATAATGTTAAATAATTTGAAATAAACAAACAACATTATTTAGACGGGAGAAAGCGATTAGACATAAAACATTTAAGTGCAATGAGTGTTTGTACAATTCATTTTATCTACCCATTTCTTTTGAAGTTAAAATATTACGAATATTTTTTGTAAATAAATATTACAAATACATAATAATAGTGTGTACCTAATAAATGACGAAGAAGCATATTTTTCTCTTTTCTAGTAGAGCTTTTCCTTCTGAAGGACTATATCGTAACAATGTAATTTTAGTATAAAAGCACTCTATTGTAATACTTGATTTCAAAAAGGAAATTTCTCATCTTGTTAAGTATTTCAATGACAGAAAAGGCGGTTTTTAATCATAAAAGAATAAATGTGATAACTTGATACCGCAATTCTTCTGCTTAACATGTAACTTAGCTCAACAATAGTATATATTACACGGTGTGATATTTTAATGAGTCATAGTAAACTACAATTAACAAAATATCGCACATTTTTGGCACTGCTCATCTCAAATCTATACTGCATCTAGATTCAAGCTCTCACTGTAGTAGATTCGTATAGAACTAAATAAAACAGTGAATAAAATTATTGTACATTAATTCAAGTCTATATTTTCACTGAATAAAGCTATTTTAAAGAACATTAAAAAATCTTGATAGAAGTAAAATTGGCAAATTAAGATACATCTAAATGTATAATGAACATAAAATATTAGACTGAATTATATACTTAATGCCTTAAACCAATATTTCCTAACCTGTTTAGAAAAATCTATTATCGTACATTATTTGAAAAGGACTTTTGTGGCAACTCTGAAATGAAGTATCTTCGATGAAGAATGTATAAACTAATTTTTTGCAAGATTTTTGAAAAGATAAAGACTTTTTTTGAGAGGGGAAAAAGATAAAGGATTTTTCTGAGAAATAATAAGCTTGAAACAGAAAAGTATTAGATTTTCTGATTTTTTACTTCTAGTTTGTATCACTTTTTTTCACAGTGGAAAGTTTAAATTTTTCGGAATAGTGAATAATGTTTAGCTTTTCTGTAACTCTTTCCTGAGCCCGCTTATTGCATATATTAAGGAAATATTTATTTTCTGAAAAGTAAAACGTTTGAATTATTCTTAAGTGATTTAAAATCAAGATTTGAAAATCATTATGATATCAAAAGAAATGGATTACCTATTTTAATTATGATAATGTTACATTCTATAATCATGAATTACATGTAATATATTATTATGGAAAGGTTTCTATATATTTTAGAACTATACAATTAAAAGAAATCAACAGATTTCACATAGATTATAAGAAAGGCATTGTAGAGTTTATTTCGTGTACATTGAAGTTTAGTACTAAATCTAAATAATATTTAAAAATGAATGTCATATTTTATCAAGCTCATATATCCAAATAATAATTTTGCTTGATTACATACCATCGACACGAGGCTGATAAAGGATTTATTTATGTCTGAATGAAACTCAGTTTAGTTCTGCTGTTAATAATAAACTGCTGAATTTCAACACTTTTAAAGAAATTCAAGTTAAACTTTTGCATGCCGTTTTTCAGAAAATCTTTAAAAAGAGTTCTTTCAAAACTTTTCTGTATTCTATTAGTATTTGTAAGATTATTTTTTTCTATCTTTGAAGTACTGAAATAGGACGTGTTTGACAAGAAATTATAAATTTTATCTAAATATAATTATAAAATCTCCTTCCTTTCCTTGTCATTACGCTCAGAGTATGACAGAAAAAGGTACAGATGGTAGAATAAATATATCAACAAATAAATAACCCACACAAAAAGGAATTAATTTATGCTAAACAACGAAGATGCATTTTATGTAAAAATGGTAGAAATAAATTTATGTAAATTATTAAGTATATTGGATTTGAAATGCATAAATAAACTATGTAAGAAAACATAAAGAATAACAAAACAGAACGTTGTTTGAAAAAAAGTATTGAAAGTGCGCTAAATTCTGAAACATGTCCAATCCATTCGAAATGTCATCACAGTGCTAAAACCTCTGACGTAATGTACGTAGCTAGTAGCGATCCTGTCACTAAATATAAGTGAATTACGAAATTTCTCATCTGATAGGTGCGACGCATCATCTAAACGTATCTTTTATAAGTGTCCTAGAGTTAAAAATTACGCGGAAAATAGTTTTGGATTTTTTGCAATATTTGTACTTGTTTAAAAATCAGCTTCTTATCCGTAATTCTTTGCAGCCGTTGTACAAGGATCGCTTTCCATACCTTACACAGAACGTGGAGTCGTCTGGTATAAAAATAGCAAACTGAAATAAGCTATACCCTATACTTACTCTAAGTTTAAAATATGCAAGTTACAATTAGAAAAAAATTCTCCCATGGATGATAACCATTAACATCTCTATTGAAAAAGTGCTCAAATGTAAATCGCTTGTGCAATGATTCTATTATAATATATCTCGCACATTGTACATTTTACATTATATAGCTAGGTTACTTCATCAAGTTATAAATCATAATTAAAATTAATGTCTAAGTAAAAAATAGATAAAAAAGAATGGAGTCAGTATTTCGGAAAAGCTGGTTGCACAGACGGCACAAATATGTGCATGTATAGAGAAATGTATAAAACTTTAAAATATACAAGCTGAAGAGGTAAAAACAAGCTGAGCTATTAAATTAAAGATGACAAGATTTAAAGAGCTCTAAGCTTTATAAATTCTATTCGATAACACTGTAAACTAAAACTATTGTAAGAACTGTAGAGAAAATTTTCGACATGAAACGAGGCAGGAAGGCATCAAAAGTAACTTTTAATGCTAGGAAAAGTGTTAAATTTTTTAATACTTTTTTTGTTGATGTTTAATATTATATAATCCATTTTTTACTCATTTTGTTACTAATACAAAAATGGAGCTACGACTAATTTCTAATGCAGTAAAAAACAGCTTGCAGCAATTTTCTAATGTAGTACAAATTAAATATTTTAAAGAGGTATATTGGCTTCTTTCGATAAAATGATTTATAGTTGACGAAAGATAGCTTTAAGTGAATGATGATTTCTTTCTAATCGTAATTCTTTACTGACTAATTTATACACTGGAAAACTCTGATCAATGATATGTGAGGATATTTTATTAATTATATCTTCAAATACATTAATATTAAATTGTTAATCAGAATTCCGAATAACTAAATTAAGTGTTAAATAGATATTTGCTTCTCGTATAAATTGGAATTACACAGCTTTAATTTCTTTTCTTTTGTGATTTTATTTAAAAGTTTACATCAAACAATACGTTCCCCTCTCCCACTGTAGCTATTAAAAATAATTTTTATGATATGTTTTCTTTTTGTGAACATTGTCCACAAAATGGATTTTTCTTTGATTAACAGAGATTTTTGCATCATTTGAGTTGAAGAGAAATGCACAATGGGGATTTGATCTGACTATAGGCGTTTATCAAGTTACAAGAAACATCTGTCAATATTTTAACATGAGCAGGAGTTTCCTTGTTTTAATTATAGACCCTTTGTTTAGACCATCGTAAAGTGTTTCAAAAAGATGAATATCAGTTGGCTAATAATGAGTGTTTAAAAATTAATTATTTACAATTTATTGCTCTTTTTTATTTTTACAAATTGAAAGCAAAATTATAATTTATAACTGAAAGCTTAATTTATACCATTTGAATTAAAAATATTCTAAAATTCACTAAATAAACAATAAAATATTTGAGATTTCCTATTAACTTAACCTGTATCCAAGTATTTCAAAATTTAGTAGATTTTTCGAATTTGAACCAAAACTGATCCGGTAAAGAAAATATATTTTTGTAATAAATGCAACGATAAATAGGTACATACTTCGAAATGAATTTTGTATCAATAGGTCTTTGTTACTGAAATATATATTTTGATAAATTTTCGCTACCAGTAACAAATATTTTGTTTTGATTAGACTTAAACTTTTCTATTGTCAAACGATCTGTTATAAATTTGAAATTGTACAGTTTCTGTACTTCTTTGAACTAAAGTCATGAAAATTAAAATATTTGGCAAAACAATGTATGTTCGTAGGCTATGGAAGAAATGAATGGCTTTTATGCTATTATATCATATAAATGTTATTTGTGAACAGAGATTTTATCTTTCTAGAAGCAATTAAACAATTTCATCAGCTTATGATGCATTAAATATGTTAAAAAAATCTTCTTTATTTTGGCTTGTGAAAGAATTCTTGAATATGTCAATATTAAAACTGAATGATACATTAAATTATAAAAACAATAAAAATTCAGTTCATCAAATCAAATTTGCAGGACGACCTCACAAACCTCTCAGCGATTGCATACAATATTTGCAACATAATTTATTAACTTATAAATAATGAAGAATCTTTACTATTAAACCTTCCTTTTATAACACCAAACAAACGAAAATAGAGCAAATAGATTCCAAACAGCTAGTTGTTCGATAAAAGTCGTTATAATAAAGAATGAATTGTTTCTGAAAATTATTATCTAACTAACACCATAAAATTCTCGAACCGTCATAAAGTTATCCTCTCTTCAAATGAAACGCGACCTCTATTAAAAAAATTGAATTAGTTAAAAAAAGTTATGTCTAGAAAATGCTAATAAAAGTTTAACCTTACACTGCACGATTTTATTTAACAAAAGCTTTGTAAATTTGTATGAATAAACGTAAAGTATGCGGGAAAAATAATTTAAAAATAAATTTATGACTAAATTTTTTTAATTAAAATTAATTAATTAAAATTCATTACTAAAATTTTTCGTTTAATTAAAATTTCGTTACTAAAATTTTTTCTTCTTCTAGCGAAAAATGTAGTAAGTACACAATTTTATGAACCATTATTAAAATCTTGAAAATTAATTGAAAAAAAGGCAGAAATGGTAGTGATACAAATATAAATCATGGCTCAGTTTAGGATTAATATTTCAACAAATGACCGTCAAGAATTATTTTTAAGCTTTTTAAAAATACAAAATTGAAAGTAATTTTAGAAAGAAATATAAAAGGCCAAGTAATTTTTAAACTCATTTTTGACTAATAACGAATTGCAAAAATAAGAATATAAAAGTAGACGCTTCGCAATATTCGCATTATTATTTATGAAGGAAGAACCCGTTTTGCATAAAGTTTGAAACAGTAATAACTGTCGTTCCCCGCTAGTTATCGAAGGAATGGGAAAAAAGCCTATCAATGCTTTAGCACTGATATGCCTTTTTATATTTTGATAGCCCATCTGTGTATCCCATTTTTTCGTTACATGATAAAGCGTAGGAATTCCCATATCACACCTGATAAGCTTTGCTTAGCAGTTGTTTTAAATCTATTTAAACAAAAATTAATATCAATGCTATTTTTGCTTTCAAAAAACTATTAAATTATCTAAAATATAAAGCATGCATTCTTTCACTTTGAATCATCACAATTTAACGGGCCATAATTTTTAATGTCTTGGAAACACGAAATCTCAAATCTTTAAACAGGTATTATCATAATATAAATGTAACTTATTGCAGCTTGTTTGATTTTGTGAGCGTCAATGACTTACTATTACTAACAGATAAGAATTTATATCAAAGCAGAAGAAAGTCTTAATGATCGAGATGATTTTTCAATTAATTATGATTCATTTGGACTATAAGTACTATGTGTATCATTTATGGATTCAATGATTCATAAGTAAAAAAAATCTATACGAGTTTATATCAGAATAATACGAGTATATATCAGAAGGGTCTTTAAAAGACGTTCAACGCAGCATGCAAGTCAGTAGGAATAATAAATTATTGTAATGGAAACAATATAGGAATCACCCATTATTGACACCGTACTACACAAAATTACAGAAGTGATAAAAACAAAGAAAATAGGATATATATTATAGATATATCTGTTCATGCATTATTATCTACTCCACTTCTCTATATAAGTTACTTTAGTACAGGAGCGGCTCGTGCATAGGGACCGCGGTACTGCAGCACCCTCAACTTTTTTGATTGTGTAAATTTATTTTATGTCGCATTTAAAATTTAAATCTATCAACAATCTAACGTAATTTTACATTAAAAAATTTCGATCTTCAAATAAGCCGCTAGGAAAAACTGAGGCAGAAAGGCTAAGTTCCCTATCTTAACTTTTCACTACCCGAAGATGATGCGCAAAGGAGAAAGTGACTTAAAGTAAAGGGGAACTGAGGATAGTTCCAGCACAGAATTCTGTCTGTGCGCATGCGTAGTTACAGAGCGCAGGCTTTCCCTTCCTTTTCCTATTTTGTTTTTAAGCTGAAGGGGAACTGTCGAGTTCGGCAGCACCAGTTGAGCTAGAAATAGAGTTTCAAACATTTTACCAAAGCGGAAATTTTTTTAGCGAGCTGAAATTTCGAAAATAAGTAAGATAATGAAGGAAAATTAATGATAAACAAAAATTTAATTGAATAGCGTTTTTTTATATTAATTAAATTTGAATAAAACTTTTTGCAATCCAAAGGATTTTTTCGATAATTTTTAATTATAAATGGTGATGAAATACATATGAGAAATTTTCCGCGTTAACAAGTATTTTCAAAATTGCAGTTTAACAAATTTTGAGTTAAAATTTTTTAAATAAAATTAATTTGTTAAAATACTTATCCTTTTGAAGAGAAAAAATGTGTAAGTTTATTCATTAAATATAAAACTACTCCATGTTAATGAAAAAAAGACACAAAATGTAAGTGGTACAAATATGTATCATGAGCAGTGAAGGATTAAAAGTTACAGAACCCCCAATATTACATAACACGAGCCGCCACTGCTTTAGTATCAAATACACAGCACAAGTTTCATTCAACATCATAGAAGACAAAATCAAAGAAAGAGTTGTTACAACAGAAATAGTTCAAATCGGACTAATAAGCAAAACCCGGAGTGATAAATTTATAAAAAGATGTATCATTTGTGCATTGGTAACTTTTTAATTCTCTGTTATTAAATTATCTAGGAGGAATTCCTGGAAATATGGAAAAACTAAACTTTCGCAATTTAACACAACATGCCATTATAAATGAGAAAAACCTACTAAGGTATCTATGTCTATTAAGGATGACTGACATGACATAATATAAACATAAAAAGGCTCATTGACATTTGTCTGAACATTATAAAAGTCAAAAACATCGAACTAGTTTTAACTCCCAGTTTTCTATCATAGCAATCTAATGCTCTGACAATAAAAAATTATAAGTTAAATGGTTTGCCTTGCTGAAATGTTTACATGAACAAAAAAAGATTTCATCTAAATATATTTTAATTTTGTAGCTATCAGAAGTCTTTAAATTCCTCGAATATATTGCGAGTTTATTACACGTGAAAAAAATTCAAAAAAATCAAATTAACGAGAATTTTATGAGATTTAAAATGAGATTTTTAAATGTAACGGATGTAAGTGATTATCCCAAACCTAATTAAAAAAATTACAAAATTAAAGAAGAAAATGTTGAATATTACGAGGAATCATCATTGTGTTTAATAAACCAAGCCAAACTAGCGTTACATTAAAAGATAAATCTGATGTAATCAGATAATTGTAACATAATTCCAAACATTAACATTCGAACAACAACCTTCAGCTTTAACTCAGCATGAGCATTTTGATTAGATTTGACCCGAACACGAATCCGTGATGAAATAGAAAACTATAAATCTTAATTATTCTTAAACACGTAAACCAAATCTCTTATTGCTAAGAGGATGGGCTGATAAGAAACATGCATTCGAGTTATTGCTTCAGTACATTATTGCTCTGCTCACATTGGGCAGTTAATCTACAAAAATAATTTTGGAAATTGCAGACCTCACTTAGGACAGTCTAATAATCATTAATAAATTAAAGATCTCACTTAGGACAGTCTAATAATCATTAATATGTAGAATATAGCCAAATAAAAATAAAAGGACAAGACACCATTTCTTTATCGTTCGAAATCAATCTAAAGTTATGAACAGACGATTGTTTACAAGCATTCAAAACAGCATGCAAATTTAAGAGTATGAATAATGAATTTTAATTTTGATACACTTTCAATTCAACACTATATTTCTTGAAATGTCAACTGAGTTTTATTATTTTAAAAGTAGAGGCAAAATTACATTTATTAAGTGCATTATTGCAAAGGGGCATTCGAGAGCATTTTTTTTTAAATTCCCAGAAAGACTTTTTGATACAAGAGGAATTTCGAAGACTTATTATATTACTAAATATTTAAGTAATGCACCACACACTTCGGCTCAGACTAAAAAAAAGTCGTCGACCGTAAACGTACATCCCATTCTATACATCATAAGCTTATTACCAAAAATGCTAGTGGTTTTGTGCTTTTTTATAAAATCTCTATAAGTTAATATTTATATTTATTCTAAGTGGATTAATTTTACATTTTTGTTTTATATGGCTTAAATGTTTCCCAATAAAGCTACAACATTGAAAAACAAATTTTGCTGAACTCAAAGTACTAAATGACGTAGATAATGTTTCTTTTAATTAATAATTCTTTCCGCCGGAGATATTTATTATGACAGAAGTTGTTGAATATCTTCACATATAAAGTCATGAAAAAAAGGCCATAGGAGCGACTTTACAGATTTCGCTATCTAAAGTACAAAATTGTTTATTAAAGTATCTAGTCAAGAAATATAAACCCTTGTTAAGCACAGAGTTTTTTAAAGACCTTACTTCAGACGCCTGTTTTCTTGGAAAGAGCAAGCAGGATTTGTTTCTTTGCTTTTTTTAAAAACTGAATGATGTTTCAAAAAAGTTGTGAACTCATACGAACTTGATGTGTGAAAGCATTTTCTTGATTTACCTTATGACCAATAAGTCATGTACGTAAATGTATAGCTGCTTGAGAAAAAGCGAAAGCTAATAAACAAGTAATTTGTTAATATTTGAAAGATTCAGCGATTTATTTTCTGCTGTAAAATTAACTCCCGAATAAAACTGATCCAATGAAATACAGTGTCTAACAGTTTCATAATCCAGACATGATTTGGTTCAGATATGATGATTTCTGGAAACAATGAGTCAATTACGTCAATCATTTAGAACATATCTAAGGATATTTCTTTGTGAAACGTAAATTAAGCATTTATTTTACTGACTGTAATTTGAAAATTAGTTTTCAGATTTTTTGAGAGCCATAATGTCCCTTGTAAAAGTTGCTTATCCAAGGCTTTTAATAAACAATCACATGAAGTAAGGCTGTATATTACCTGCGTCTAACGCAAAGATTGTCGGGTAAAGTCGATAATGGAGTTTAGAATGGACGGTTTTTTTAACTATTACAGAGGTTTTCAAAACATCTAAAATGTTATAATAATTAATATCGCTATAAGAATTATAGAAACCAATAAATCGTAATATCGGTAACATATTAGTAATTTGCTTAAAAGGCTTCGTAGTGCTCTACGAAAATTTTTAAATAGAAATTAAGCCACATTGAATGCGAAATATTACTGGTTCTTGCAAGACAAATAATAAATTATTTAATTATTCTCATTAATGAATGAGATAAGTTAATTAAAAGTTCTACCGGATTACATAGTTTTGTTTTTAAACAAACAAACAAAAAAGATACTTTTTTTCTCACAAATGAAGCTAAGTATTATATTTATATGCATTTAATTTGTTTTATTATTATGAAAAAAATTGAAAATTCCGCGATGGTGCAAAAAAAAAGTCTTGCAAGAACAAAAAATATCTTTAAAAAAGTTTTTCACTAAATTAATTCCTTTGAGTAATGTTTTAAATACCTCTGTACTTCGGGTTTCATTTTAGACATTGATAAAAGGTAATAACAATAATAAATAAAATATTAGCAAATAAACATATAAGGAAAGAGAATTACACATTTTCTGGCTGGACTAACGTGAAAATGCTCTACAAAGAAGCTAGAGAGTGATTGCGAAGGGCAGTATCTATGTACAGAAAAGACATCACGCGTACAGATGTTAGAAATATATACAGACATATTTGTGTACATGAAATACATGTGGGAAGGCCACATTCATTCAACATACAATGTATATTTCCCTGGAAGCGCATAATAATCTTCAAAAAGTCATTTTTTATGTAACTAAAAGATTTCCAGTTTACTAGTCCTAAACTTCAAAATATTTTTTAAGAGAAATTTTCAATTTTAAACAACAAAACACATAATATTTACCTTCGATGTAACAGAAACTTTTTATAAGGAGAGGTAATGAATTTGCGGGGAAAATCATGCTTGCAGTTTATTCAGTTTTAATAAGCTAAATAATTACTAAAATTTTACGTAATTTTAATATGAATATTTTTTCCATATAAAAATATATAACAGTAAAGTTGCATACAGTTTAACATATAGTAGGTTTTCCTAATTTATTTTCACAGACCATATCTGAAACAAACAAACAAAATAATAAACTGGGATATTCCTGATGTCAGAATTATCCCAGGTATGTTGCAATCAACGGTAAAAAATATTTTTGATGAAACTTCTAGTTTTCTCACTTAATAGCAGTTATCAATATAAAAAGTCAACTTGAATATAAGTTTGACTCTATTTATTTGTGTAAAAGAGGTTAAATCTTGGATAGAAATTTTTAACTTCAGAGAATATACTATAACTCAGTTTTCCTAAAATTAACCGACATTTCAGATCTAAAATGTTAAAAATTAAGCCGCCTCTGATAAATAAATATTACAAAATATGATAAGAAAAGATAAATGAACGTTTTATTTCTTCATCATATATGATGATTAAATTTTGACTTTTAATTCTGGAAAAAAAAAAAATTTTATACGACCAGTTTCTCCAATCTGAATCAATATTAAAAGTTCTTACTAGCGATTATATCGGACTGAAATGCAATTTTTTGTAAGTTTTACACACCTGTAATTTATTTTCTCATTTCTATGGTCTCGCGATAACAGTTTAAGAAATCCTGGTGTCAAAACAATGAATTTATTATAAATGAATCCATTTTTTGTTTTACATATTGTAATTAAAGCAATAGATAATGATAACGCAATAGTAATAAAACAACGATGATTCAATCTTCTGGTGAATTATTTTAGAAGATTTTAGGGAAGTAACTAGGGCACATAATTTGAAGTTAGGACGGAGGAAACTAGAATTCTTCTCAGGGAGATAGAATTCACAGTACACATTGCTATCACAGCCTATTCATACAAACACAGTGTGTTTCATTTGTAAAGAATGATCCATGAGCTATACGCATCACTTGTGATGTCGTACTTAAACACACACCAAACATTCATAGACTGTTAAGTACATACATCAACTTTTCAGCAATTTTTCACATGTGCTGAATTTATTCAAAACAGAGCAAACAAATATTTTTTATGTTATGATAAAATTTCTTTACTCAGCGGAACTGTCGATAATTTTTAAGTTCGGACAGCCCACATATCTGATTGAAGAGGTAGGCACTTAACCTCCAGAAGATACAATTTGGGTGGTTACTTTTAACCTGACTAGATTACTTAGAATGTTTAAAATGCTTTACTGCATGCAGATTAGAATTCTAAAACAAATAAGAAGGACAAAACATTTTTGATCTTAAATTTCACATAAAATACACTAGTCACATTCCAAGAAGAATTTTAAAATATTGCATTTCGCATAAACGTTTTTGGAAAGAACATGTTGAATAAAACTCATTCGCTTCCTTTTTTAATATTTTCAAATGCTAAAATGTTAAAAATGTTGATGCAATTGAGAGCAGCATATTTCATAAATGTGGGACAATGAATCATATGAATTGAAACAGGCAATCTAAGTGCTACAAATGCGAGAATAAGTAGAATTGCTATGCATAGTTTTAGTCCAGTAACATAAAAACACTTAAAAATTTATTTCAGTTTAAAAAGATACTTACTGAGACATCTAAACACTATATGAATATAAGAAATTTTTATCCTTTTGTACAATTTGCTGTCAAATATCATGAATTCTGAATTTTGAATCTGCACACATTCTTTTGCATAAAACAAAATATTTAAAGATTATACATGTATCACTTTCTTTACGACAAAATTTGTTTAGAAATAAATTTTGCAATTGTTTCTAAGATAGACTCCGGAATGCGCCATAGGCAGCTATTCGCAAGGAATCCACCAACTGATAACAAGTTTAAAATTGAGAATAACAGTAAATACATAAATTATTCTACTGAATTATGTTTGCACTTATTCACATCAACAATTTATGCATTGGTAGTTATTTACAATTTTAAACTTGCAGTTCATAGAAATTGTTTTACATGAATTCCACATTTCCTTTGTAAAACTTCAAAAGGAATACATGATTTCAAATATTTCACACACACTCAACAAAAAATATTTCTATTGTGCTAAGAAGTACAGAAAAATAACAGCAAAATAAAAGTTGTATTGCATTCATGGCAAAAATATTTATTGCTCGTAGTTGAAGCAGCTTTTGAATTCAAATATAATATGTAACATCTTATGAAGAATTATTTTTGTTTGATTATTTTCATGTGTTTTTTGATAATACGTAGTTCATTTTTGTAATAACTTAAAAAACAAGACAGAAGAATATTTTGCAACAATTTGAATTGCTTATTGACAGCACGCTTATTGTTTAACAAGACCCTGATTAGAAAAATATTCGAAGATAGATTTTAGAAGAATATTCTTTAAAATTTAATACTCGATTATTGTTTTGCTTTCTATTGTTTTTTAGCAAAATATACTGTTCATATGCATAAAAGGAAAATATTGCTATAAAGAAAAGAATCTAAAACAGGACGCAACGTATGAATATACATCAAACGTTATAAAAAATGGTTCTGAAGATTTCATAGTGCTTATCTATTAAGAATTGACTTCAAGCGTCAGTGCATACACAGAACGCCCAAATTTTAATTCTGCCAGTCGAAGATATATTTTAAGTTTAAATTCTAGAAATTTTTCTTTATTATAATTTTTTCAATTTTTCATCATAAATCTTAAAACAATGTTGCACCTTTAAAGATGAGATTCAGTACTTTCGAATGTTATTATATTAACAGCATAATTTATTTTTCAGTCTGAGAATTAATTTTAAAAAAATCATAATTCCATACTTTTGCCTTAGATTATATTTCAAAGAATACAAATGAAGTCAATTTTCAGTTTTTAGAGAAATTAAAAATTCCCTTTGAAGATGCACATGAAAAACACTTTGTCTCAAGTTAATTGCACTCAAAATTTTATAATCACACTGAAGGTATTAATAATAAATTAAACTCAATAAAAATAATTATAAATGTAAGTTATTGAATTTTGATGCGTTTCCTTCTTGCCATGAATGCTCAAGACAACAAGATTTTAAACATTTTAGAATACATCAATTGTATCTATCTATATAGTTGTAAATATATAATATATATATATATTTATATGTATGTTACATTTATTTAACATCTTGGCACTAATATTCGAGCATTCAGCTTTCAACAAGTAGAGTTAAACAACTTGTAACAATATAAGTTAAATAGATACAGTTTTGAATTTTTTACAAGCTTTTGATAGTATGTTTAACACTTCTGTTCATTAGATATTTTTTGCTTATTGCATAGATATACAGGTCTACTTTAATCCAGTAAATTTAATCAAGCTCTTAATGCCCGCCAATAGCTATCACAGTATTTGTATGTGAACAATGTATGTGAGAGACATTTTCTCCACCTGTTTCTGACTTGTCTTCCATTTTACGTCTTTTAATTATACTTGAAGAATAAAGATAGAAATAATAAAATATTGCGAAGCAGTTACGATAGTGAATTTAAAATAATGAATTAGTTGGGTTTTTTTAGTAAATGAATTTTATGATTACAATGAAGGAGACACACTTCAGCTATATTATTGAGAAAATAGAATTTAAATAGATATCAATAAAATGAAAACATTTTCAGAATGTTCGATGCTATATGGGTAGTTCTGAACCTTTTTGAGATCGTCTTTCAGTTTTTTATTTTAAAATTAATAAACATGTCTAATAGCATGCGCAAGTAATAAAGAAATTTCAAAATCATGAAGTTGAAGATGATAAATATAACTCAAATTTTTTTAGCATTTATTATGAAGTTTAAAATATTTAGAAGAACATTTTTTATGATGGTTTTAAGTTCCAAGTTGCTATTCTTATTTAAATATGTGTTTATAATAAATACAAACTTGTTAGTTTAATTATGATAAAGTTTGAACATGAGCTGTCAAATCGGTTACTGAAATATCATGAAAACTCGAACCATAATCACAAATACATACGTGTTTGTATATAGTTAACTCACGCATCCTTTTGAGTTGGGATATTTGAAACTTATAAAATTTGGTAAAAACATAGAAACTAACAAATTGCATTCAAAAGCGATAGTTTATTTGATGCTTCTGTATGAATCCTTCACCGTAATGTTTATTTCCTACATCTGAATCCTTACGAAAATTAGTTGGATGAAATCTAAAATTTCATTCATTTTTAATTAACACAAGTAGTTAATTTATAAATAATGTGGTGATTTTTATGACTACTACAAAATATATTAAAATGCTTTCAAATAAAATTTCATGAAAATAGTTTTTTATGAAATTATTTTGATAATGTTTGCTGGATAGGTTTGAAATGCCGAATATAAAACATTCATTCAGTGCTTTTTTAGCATCAAAAGTTTTTATCTAAAATTTATTATGCGCAATTTTTGTTTACAAGTTGTATGTGAGCTACAAGCATCTTAGTGAAATGAGGGATAATAATCAAAATCATCTTGAAAACTGATTGAAAAAGATAAAAGCCATAAATTTGCAGCGAAGGAAAAGTGATGCTGATATCACTGGGTTGTTATTCTATAAAACTGTACAAGTGGTTTTCTAGTTTCTTAAAACTGCCGAATGTATAAATATATACAAAGCTTAGAAGACATTTAATTATTTTATTTTGAAGTAAATAATTAAAATAAAAATAAAAATGTGGCCTTTATTAATTTTTCATTCTTTTTGGTTGCAAGAAAATAATGAAGCTTTTCTTTATAATAAATTTTGCTTTACTAATAAATACATGGAAATAAAATATTAGACAAACTAAAAAATAGTGGAAAAGTTATAACTTCAAATGAATTTCTATCAACGTTTTTTCAGTTTTCTAAAAATTTCTAAACATTTTAGTATAAAGAATTTATTTTATATTTTCAGAAATGTGTATTTAAAATTACAGTGGAGATTAAATTTTTGAATAAATTACTTAAACAGTGTGCAGCATATTTTACATTTTTGTATAATGCGTATTTAGAATTGCGAAAAATCGGAGCCTAAACTAACAAAAAGATTTTTGTTTTATATTCACCATTCTTCGATTTGTCTGAATATAGTAACATCTTTTTAAAATCTTTTTAATGCATTTAGTTGTCTAAACTAATTAAGAAGCTTCTACAAAATATGCAGGGAAATTTACTTTTAGTTTGGTTTACAAGAGCAAAGCTTCAATTGCTTTTTGTCTAAAAAAGTGATATAATTTATTAAATAGAACAGGATTCACATATGTAATGGTTTATATACAATGATGATAAAATTTAGAGAATTCGTTTGGATTTTTTTACATGTAGTGGAATTTTCCACTCTAAAATAAATTTGACTTTAATAAGCTGTGATAATTTAGTATAATCAAATTAGTAATCTCTGAATTGAATAAATTACATTTCTCATTAAATTATAATTTCACTTCAGGCAAAATTTAAGTTTTCTCTTTATTTAAAATTCAAGATAAATTTTAACTGAAAAAAGCTATGCCTTAAAATTATGATTTTAATATTTGTCGTTGTCTACACCATCTCACAAATTCGAAACACTTTTCCGTCAGAATTAATGGTATAAAAACAATTTTCACATATTAAAGTAAATCAAATGTTAAAATACAGATTGGTTGAGCAAATCAATGAGCATAATATGGGTAAGTAACCGGTTAGTGAACATTTTATCAACTGAATGCACCCTGAAAACAGTTATCCTACTTTTAGAGGCGTAACTTATAATTACAGTATGTTTGGCTTATAAATATATTTCGTATTTACAATATATAAATAATCTTTACTGTACAAGACAACTTACCTCAGGAATAAAGGCCCTTATATATTGAACGAACAGATTCAAATACAACTTTCTACCAAACATTATGATTAGTGGCATAGCACCAAAAAATGAAGACAATGATTTTCCCCATTCAACAGCTCTCACCCATCTTGCATGAAATGGTGTTAACAAGTAATAAAAGGGAATAATTTTTTTCTCCATAGATTAACAAGTTGTCCGTCTGAGCAAAACAGCCTCTCTAACTGAGCCTAAGACAAGGCTGAAACCGAACCGACTAGAATGAAGGTATATAATGACTAGTAAAACAGATGATCAATTTATATATATAGAGAGAGACAAGAAAGGCCACTTGTCTGTCATATTGTGCTGTTATTGTGTTTCGTTTGGAAGCGATTCTCGTTGGAGCTCTTCAATTTCGTTCTCAAGCATAGCCCTGACAGCCGAGTCATTAGGAGATGCTTGTAAAGGCGTAGGGGGTGTTGGTGACTTGGGTGACGCCCAGCTCTTAGATTTGGAGCCCTTCTTTTTCGAAGGGCCAGTATGGTGTGAGTCCCTTTTACCCCCTTTGGAGGAGTGTTTGGTGGAATGGTCACTCACTCGGCGGTAAGGTTCAGGCCGCCCGTCTGCAGTCCGATCTGCGTCTTCTGTACTAGGCAGTCTTGGCATCTTTTTCACTAGTTCTACAAGATGTTCGTCTATCCTAGAGACTTTGAGATTCAACCTCTGAATTTCGAGTTTTAAGTCCACTCGCATGTCCATCAGACTCGAAACGATCTGCTGGTACTCGTTGCCGACAACTCCACTGGTGAGTATCTGCACCGTGCCTTCGGCAGTCGTTTCTTTCTTTTCTTTAGTAGTAGTAGTAGTTGTTGTTGTTACCGCTGCTGTTGTTGTTGCTGCAGCTGGTTTCTCGAATTCGACGATCGAAACCGACTTTCCACCTTGAGGTTGGACTTCGGCTCGAGAATCCATGCTTTCTTCGCTTTTAGCTTGCGGTTTTTCTTCTGAGACTTCTAAAGTGACCGTTTTGGGCCACCTGGGAGAAGCGCCTTTGGTATCATGACCTCGCTGTCGCACTTCGGATTCGCTGTAAGTATCTGGTTGTTTTTCAACGGTAAGGTCCACTGACTTATGGAAGAAGGTGATTTCATTTTTTGTGGTAATATTATTTGAGCGGAGGTGGGTTGTACCGTAATTCCAAGTGCCCGGGCCATTTTGGGTTTCTCTGTTTTCTTCATCAGGAGCCTAAAGACAATAACAAAAATTAGAAATTAGAATCCTTTTTTTATTACTAAGCAATGTACGGAATAACACTGCTACGTGCAGACAATCTTGATCATATAAATTTTCATTTTTGTGGTTGCTCAACTAGAATACTTGAAATTAACATCTGAACTTCCTTATTACGGTATTCTAAAATATCAGCCACCCAGATACTGGCTGTTTGAATATTTAAAAAAAATGTTATCTTAATAATGGTAGAGATAGAAATTCTTAAATAAAATGCACTAATACATTTTTGATAATATGAGCATTTAAAAGCAAATAAGTACGTCAAAATCAAATTAATTCCACCATGAAAAATCTGTTTAGCGTCAATGTAAAACTTAGGAATTCAAAGAGAAAATTCTAAGGAAAAAATATAATTACAGAAGAAAATTCTTATCATCGTATCAGGATATAATTTAATAAATCTACTGAAACAATTTGTAAATGAGATGTTTCTCTGATCACGAAGTCTTAGAAACAAAGCAAAATTTTTGATATAAAAGATTCGAATACTAATGAAAATTTGTACCACAGACAGGATACTTATAAGAAGTGTTTTAAAAAATAATGAATGCTTCATTACAAAGCAACAGTTTACATAGTGCAAGTAAAAAGGCGTGCAATGCAAATTAAAAAAATCTTCAGGTATATAATAAAAATGTCCAATTTTTGCTTAAACTTACCAGATTCTTTGTTTCATACAATGATTATACTGATCTAGATCTTAAAAAGTAAAACTATGCATACATTACCTTGCAAGGATCATTATGGACGAAAACAATCTTACCAATTATTCTGTCACGGATATGATATTTTTGCATCCCTTTTTCTATACTAAGTGCAGAATCTAATTTGAAGTAATTTACTCACTTACCCTTTTACAATGATTTTTTTTAAAAAAAGCTTTTTGAAAGAAATCAAGATGAAGAACACACAAAACTCTTTTCCTTTGCAATGAAACACATATCCATTATTTCTCTATAATTTACCTCATAAGCATGCTTTAGTAAAATAAAAGGAATCGACTTACAGGAGGTCGGGTGTCGTCTTGTTGAGGGGGGGTTGGAGTCTGTGCTTCTCCCCTCTCAACATCAGGCAAAGCAGCAATTTGGTTAGAAGAGCTGGATTTGCCCGTGTCTCCTCCATTTTTCCTGAATTTGGAAAACAGTTTCCGCACAAGGTGGTCTTGGGAAATATCCGGTATAGGATCCGCTTTTCTCCTTTCGGATAACTCGCGTTCCCTTTTCACGTCAGAAACCTTCCGGAAAATCAACTGGAAAGAGAAAAGAGTTGAAATGGATACCATCATTCTAATTCAGGATTTGTGATTTCTTAGGAAGCACAGAATATACAACTGAGTTACTCAGACTAGAGCACAGAAGCAGAGAAAAATCGACATAGATATAGAAGTGAAAGCTTAAAAAATAATGTTAGTTAGAACAATTTATTTATTTACCTTTTTCATATAAATAATTTTTTTATAAAATTTATTTATATCCTTTTCTTATGTATGTAACACCAAGGAAAAAATGAAAGTGGACACATATTGACAAATTCATCGGAGTGTATCTACATTATTGAAGATCTTGTAATATGTTACTACAGTATAGGGGAAAATTAAAATTATTTAAAATTACAAGACTTATAGGACAAATTTTTTATTTTCATATGTGCTGTATTATACTACCAGATGCCAGAGTTTCTTGATATTACAACTATTTTTCAATTATTTTGTTTGCTATATTCTGAATAAAAGAAAATGTTTTTTGGTACTTAACAATCATTATTCACTTTGATATATTATGGATAAAAGATGTTTCGTCGTTCTCATTATTGTATCTTAATTAATAATCTCGTTTTACAAAAAAATTAAGATTAAAGCAATCAGCAGAATAAGTATTTCGTTTGTTTTATAATTCTTTCAGTACAGACGTTTGTTCTGTACGGTATTGCATCATCCAGACAAAAGCTTTTGTACAAACACAATCACACTTACAGTTTGTATTGTAAGTTGACCCTATAGGCATCAACAAAATAGGGTAATATTAATGATTTTATTGCTTTCAAATGAGGAATAGTATGTACAAGATGTGCCAGACAGAACAATTTTAAAGCTCCATTGTTTTTCAGAGCGTTTAACTTTCTGAAGAATAAAGATGCTTATTAGGAATGGTATAGTGAATATAAAACATTCACTACCTGCCATTTCTATAAAAGAAAAATACCCCTCGGTTAAGAAAAATCAAAGTATGAGGATAAGAATTTGGTAACCTAGGAAACTAGCTGAAGTTTCCAAAATACCTTTTGAATACAAGATAAATGCTCAGAATTTATTACTATCTGATTACCACTGTTGTTAATAGAGCACACTAGTCAATATCACTTTGAGGTGTAGTCATAATTAGTGAAGAGAAAGAGAGTGCATTTTCTGTTAGCAGAATAATAGTGATGTTACGGCTCGGCCATTGGCAGAAGAAAATTTTTAAGTTAGACGAGTCAAAGGTCCTATTGCATCACATTAGATGGAAAATATAAATTAACCCCTTAATCGTGATGCCCTTTCAAATTATCGCATTTTTAGGTTTTTATACGCCTAAAAATTATTTAGTTATACTAAAATTTAATCATTAATTAGCTTTAGAATTTGACACAAATATTACGTAGAATCTATAAACATCTCAAATATTCTATGCATTCTTAGATGAATGAAAACGACAGCCTCTTTCCAAAACAGACGGGGTCATCTTATTAAGAAGCAAAGAAAATAAAACTGTTAAGAGCTTAAATAGCATAAATCTATGGATTCATTATATATCAAAAAGGCAGCTGCTCGGTAAGATGAATATCAGGACATGAGGTTGTTTTTCTGGTATATTTTAGGTTCTTCAACACTAAAAAAATTGACATCTGAATACTAGTGAGTATGGAAGAATCGTTTTATACCCATTAGGGACATTATATAACCAGTTACGTTCAAAATAAAATCTCATTTCAATGGCTAGTTTCAGCAGTATAATACTCCTCTGCAAAAAGAGGAGGATGATTTAAAAAAATATACTGGCTAACTTAGTGCATGTAACGCGATACATTATGAGACCGGTTGGAAAATAATGTTCGCTGCAATTTTTATCCTTCCATTTATTTTGCAGGATTTAGATCATGCTTTAGTGTCTGCTTTAAATATAATATAAGCAAAATGATTTATTTATCTTATTTCATTTAGGTAAGAAAGAGTGGAAGCCATTTCGATGAAGAAAGGAGTTGGGCAACATTTCAGGAATAATGTAAAGCAAGGGTGTCAAACTCAAATCTATCACGGGCCAAATAAACCAGATCTAAGCTTACGTGGGCTGCAGGGGGGAAAAATCCTTTATATTTTTACAGAAACCTATATTTATTTCGAAAAAACGGTATATAAAAAAACAAGGACAATTGTTAAGTAACTGTTTTCTTCCTGACTCGTAGCATCCTCTTCTTTGCTACCAACTTTCCTACTTCGGGGGACATCTTGATAGCAAAGATTCATTTCTAAACTGATCCAAGGTGAATCTTCAGTAATCCTAAATCTAATAGAAGAATTATTTCCTCTCTAAAATGAAAACAATTGCTCAAACCTATAAGTACTTCCAAACATGAAAATAATCCCCTATCGCGGAAATGAAAAGAATCTGCTTTCTTCCTGCCTAGTTTCAGTGTTTCCAAACCAGGCAGGCAAATATTACTAAACTTCGGACGTCCTAACTTCACTGAATTTTGCTTTCAAATCTAAATAACATTGGATCTCGGTTATTTTATAATCGGCTGCTAAAATATTCGCTGCAATTGGTGGGGGAAATGGTGCATATATGCAATCTGACTAGTAATTGGTCATTGGCGAATGGGGCGGCTCGCTATCCATAATTCTGTATAATTAAGATTTAAAAAAATTAAGCTATGAAATTTTTGTTAAAAATTCTGTTACATAATGTCATGTTTGCCGGATCGCAAAGATACTCCTTGTGGGCCGCGAGTTTGACACCCTTTGTGTAAAGTGACTTTATAAAGTGTTCACACTGTATGGCGTGTGATTGCCTTTTTGGCATAACCATCACTGACTCTAATCAACTTATGTTGTTGAATAACAAATAAGAAAGAGAATTTCATGAATGCCGAGACATTATTAACTGATTTAAGAATATCGAGAACAGCTTCTCTTATATATGTCGTAGGTTAAATGAAAAAAAAATCAGGCTTATTACATTCAAGCTCCCTCAATTTGTAATGCGTTAGACCAATTGGTAAATCATCTAGCGGATTTCAGTCACTCGATAATTTTTAGGCTTATTGCAATGGCCACAGAAACCTTTTAGTTAATTAGAAAACAAGTAATTTTTTGCCCAAACTCTCTGGTTTCATTCAGGCTTGCTGCTGTATGCCTTATCTCAAACAGGCTTATCATTATTGTTCGCGTAAAGTCGCCGAGAGGGTTTCTGGTTTCTTCTGTCGATGTTTCACTTGAAATTTATTTAGACATGAAGCAAACGTCTTCAGTACGATCCTTCAGACTAATCTCGCCTATCGAGCCCAGAACTCTAGACTCAGTAACCAGATGAAACGCCCTCACTTGAGCTGTGATGTCTTGTTATTGAAATTTTCTACCATCTTTTTTACCAAACTGGAGTTTATTCTGCTAATTGATACAAGTCAGTTTCTCATATTTAAAGGTTGTAAACGTCTAAATGTTGTCCGTGCTTAAAATTTGCTTGCTAATGTCTGTTATAACATCGGATGAACGACAGAAGAAACACAGATTGTGCAATAGAATGTCATTTTATTATGTGGCAAAAAAGAGCCTCTTCAAAACCTAAGAGCCATAGGACGAAACCACTGTACAGCACTTTGGCGAAACAAATAATTTTGTTCAAGGATTATTCAACCAGAGATATAAGAAAAAAACTGACAGCGAAGAAAAAGTCGACGAAAGAGAAATAAAGAAAGATAAATGAAATCCATTTGCTAACTTCGGAAAAGATTTGATAATACAATTTGAATAAAACGAGCTATGTACTCTAATTCTATAAAGTTCTATGAAAATTCACTCAATTTGTCAAAGCGTTGTCTCAATCTCCGAGAAGAATAAGGCCAGTTATCATCGCGACAAGAATAAATAATAAAGAAGCGTCAAAAAGCACACAAAGATGAGTATAGAGGAGCAGAAAAGTGATTGAAACTACTGGGAAGGAACTGAAACTGGTTGAAATAACAGATTTTATCTTGTTAAATCTTCCAAACGTAGACGTGTTCCTTTAGATCTTCTGAAAGTAGACGCGTTCCTTTAGATCTTCCTTGGTCCCTTCAGACCTGGGGTCCGGTATACCGGACATCAACTTTGAACTGCTCCTATTAATTCAATAATTGATGAAACTACATGCTGTTTTTTATTTGATTCTCCACTTTCTTATAATTATAATACAAGCAAAATTTTTCGTTTCGGGGATGGAATCATTTCATTTATTGAGTTTTTCAAAACAACTCCAGAAAATCTTAGTTCTTCGCAAAATGGAATTCGATGGTGAATTTTGCTTTTCAACCAATTTCTTGCATTTAATCATTTTTTTACCATTTAAAATTCTTGTGTAATATTTTATTATCCTTTGTCAACCATTTTACATTGAAATTTATGTGTTTTTTGTCTTTTTTCAGTTGAAATATCCGGATGCCGGACATAGGATAACTTTTTTAAGTTTTCACCTACAGGCTTGAAATTTTATTTCTGAGATAACTTTTTCAGTAGTGCACATTACACCAAAGGAAAAATGTCTCACTTCATTATTTCTTAATTCTGACTGAAGGGGTTAATTTAGAAAATTCTTATTGTGAAATAAAATGTTCACCAGATAAGAACAAAAATGAACTTATTATATTACATAGTCTGTTTCCAGATTTCTGACACACAAATCATTAGACATCCCAGATATTATGAAACCAGGCTGTTTGGGCAAAAAAATTGCATACTTTCTATTTGCTTAAAAGTTTCTAGGTCATTGCAATAAGCCTAAAAATATCAGGCTGATTGAAAAATGTTAGATAATTTTCCAAATAATTTGGCAAAATTAATTGGATATTTCCGTAGAAAATGACAATGCTTTTTGAAATAAGCGGGATTTTTCAATTAACCTACGATATGTATGAGATAAATTAAGTTCAAAAGGCCATCCAGTTCTGACGACAGTCAACTAAGGGAGATAAAAGAAACTTTTCGAAACCTTACTTAAAAAATGAATGATAATTACGAATATGATTATTCCACTATTATTTGTTTTATGATTGTAATTCGGATATATTATATAATTGTGCGCGGATTGTGTAGAATATGAGTGAGAATAGCAGATGTTTTTGGTTGCTTTTCTTCAATATCACAAAAGAATATGATATTAAGTGAGCTCAATTTCTCATCTCAAATCAAAGCCTCATTGAGGTAACTACTGATAACAATTTGCTATCATCATGTTATCAACGATTACGATTGGGAAAAAAATTCATTGGAAAATGTTCACAATGGAATGGGAAATTCTTCATTTTTTGAATAATTCAGATATTTAGTTACCGACTATTATCATTTTCGTTCTCAAAAGAATTCTGTAAGTGGTCAGGAATTCTATAATTATAGATAAGTAGAGGAGATCTTGGAAATAATTAAGTGATTCAGAAGTATTGCAGATTTTCCAAAGAAATTCACTATATGCCTAATTAACGATGAAAAGAGTATTGAATACGATAAGAATAATCTGTTTTCAGTTAAAAACAAAGAATGTTTTCCAAAAAAGAAGGAATGTATAGAACTTTCAGAACAACCTAACAATCATAGTTACAAAGAGTACATTTTAAAAATCTCCCATGGAAGTTTAATTTTGCTGTTGTAAGTTCATTTAATTCAAGAATAAATTGAATAAAACTGTTTAAAAAACACACTAATATTATTAAAAAGTAGAATTTATTTAGTTTAATTATTTTCTATGTTTTAGTCTTCAATTTATAATTCATTATTATAAATATTATGGAATCTTGAAATCAATATTTTTTTTTGTCAAATTCATTACCAGTTGGCGCCATTCTTATGGAATCAAAATTGAATTAAATCAGTAGATTAACTGATAATTAAGTTCTAAAAATATTAAAATAGTGTATTGTCATCCACAAAACACAAGTGTACCAAATCTTAAAACTCTAGAATATCAGGAAATGAATTAAAAATAGATTACAAAATTCCCTTTTTACAATCATGAAACAAGTCAAGTTTAAAAAAAAGTGTGAAAAAATAGAAATTTAGATTATCTGTAGAAAAAAGTCGAGAATAATTTGAATCAATTGAATAAAAATGATGATATTATATAATTTTAGATGTATTACACAAAAAATTTCAAACAATATATAATTACTATAAAAACAAAGAACAAGTAATCAGTAAAAAGAAATTAAATTCATAGTGACAGGTCAAAATGTTGATGAAAAATTGGCTTGAAGAATGTATAAATTAGGGTGAAACAATTTGTTTAATATGAAAACTGTGTTACATTTGTTTATAATTGAATTTTGAGTCATTGAAATCGTATTATAACAAAATGTACATTTGGAGTTGTGTAATTTTATAAATAAAAAGTGAATTTCTTACCCTATGTCGAAGATTATATGTTAATACGAGATTTCTCGCAAAAGAGTTAGCAAAGGCATGATAAAAATTAAGCACTTCAAGAAGTCTGTCACGTTTGATAGCATGAAGATCACAATAAGTTAGAGCTCTGACATTGGCACATGATTGGCCAATGGATGGTTCTTTCCAAAAGGCGTCTCCAAATACATCCCCTTTTCCTAAAAAGTACACAGGGGAAAAATAAAATTTGAATAGGATAATACGAATGAACTTTATACATTGTTATTGAATTTTATAGAAAGTAAAAGACGAGTATATATTCAGAGTGTAGTTTTATATCAGTGGTAGGCAACCTGATCCCAACCGCTCACTAGTGGGCATTCCAGCTTTCATGGTGGGCGGTAGCGGAGATAGATTTAACTATAGTAAGTTGCTTTATAAAGATTTATTCTGCCAAACTTAGCGAAAATCCGACATAAAGTACTTGGTAAGTAATTATTATTATAGGCTTTAACTTGCTGCAACTCTGCTTTATAAATTTCATAAAGTAAAGTTACTTCCCTACTTTATAAATCACCATTACTGTGGAACCGGTGGGCGGTTAGAAAATTTTACTACTACCAGAGATTCAAAAGTGGGCGTTAGGTATAAAAAGGTTGAAGACCCCTGTTTTATATGGTCATTATATTTTTATTCATATTAACTTATCTAAATGTATCTGCGATTATTATGAGAGTTAATGCAATAATATTTTGGTATATTAAGAGCCAGTTTAGAATTCTCTTGTGTGATTATTTAGCGATTATGGCAATTTGGTCAGACGACGAAAAGAAAACAACAACAACATCAAAAAGCCACTCTACTCGCATTCGATTATTTGCATTCAGAAAAGTGATCGTAATTTGTTATCAAGGGAAATGAAGCATAAAATGAGAAGTCAAAGGTTTCAATCGACAGTTTAGAAGACCAAAACAATCGATGAAAGCACTTCCCTGGCAGAATTTTTCTCGATCTCCATCTTAATATCATATCTTATGTTAGTTGCTTTCGTTTCATTCAGAAGACTCATTGAAGAATCAAATGCAATAATTTCTTTTGTCTCTTTGCATAAAATAGAAATGAAACACGGAATTTGAATACCATTCTGAAAAGTCGTTAAATGAGCTCTGAAGACAATATTTATGAATATGTTCCAGTACGTTTTAAAACATGAAATATAAATGAAATAGAAAATAAAACATTATAACGATTCTGCTACGTTTGTAAGGTTTGCTGAGCGAGTCATTACTTAATCCAAAGACAAAATGTTTCAGAACGAAATGAAGAGGGTTCCTTGAAAGATTAAGTAATTATTTAATGATGATTAAGTGATTGTTTACAGGATATTTACATTTTACATAGAAAAGACAAGAAACATTTTTACGGCTCAACAACACCGGATCACTTCGCGTGCAATACTCTCTCACTCACAGTCTGTCAAAGAGTCATCTCTTTAGAGGGAGGAAGGCAGAGCCATCTGCCGGATAAATACATCTGTTACAACATGAAAATAAATGAATTTCTGTACACTCTTAGAGAAGCCAAATGATAAGGATCCATGCACAAACTAAAATTTATAAATTTGAATCTTCGAATAGTTATTATCGAAATGCAATTTAAATCATGTATTTAATTTAATAATATACACGAGTATTCAGGATATTCAACTTCCATAAAATTCAGTATCACTGTTTGAAGATTCAAGATAAAAAAAATATCAGTTTGTGCAAGAACCCTCATCATTTAGCTTCTCTTAGAGAGTACCGAAATTCACCAAGTTGAAATGCCGCTATCTTTCTGAATACTAATGGTATTAAATTGGAATTTTTTATAAGTTGCCCTATATATCTGGCTTTGAAGTTATGAAAGAAAAATTTCTCTGCGTTTCGCACATGCGCAGTAAAAATTTATTTACTAAAAATACTCATATTTCCTGTAATATTCAAACTATTTAATTCGAATTTTAATACACAGCTTCTTTTACATATTGTCAAATATTTTGTAAGTTTCGTACAATGTGGTTGAAAACTCTGCATGTTATAAGCTAAAAAACATACGGAAATTTTGGGATTTTTTAAGAAAATCTTTATATCTTCTCGAATATTTGTACTGTGAAAATGCATGTAAATATTATGTACATCAAACATAACCATTGATGAAAGTTACATCTCGTTATCAGCTTTCTGTGAAGCAGGATGGATCAAACTCAATTTTCGCCTTCATCCCTTCCTGGTGCCCTCCCAATTGCCCTCGTGACCGAATCTTCACTGTAAAATGTGAGTTCCGACAATATTATGTCCCACGATTCTCAGCAACTGATTGCGAAACACTGTATTTCTATTAAGTCCAAATTTTTCGAAATCTTAAAAATGGACTTTAACATTTGTCCACCAGTATATGTAAAACATTTCATGCATAAAATTTTATATTAAAATTATACCAAACAAGTTTGTCTAGATATTTTTACAAAATAGGAAATTAAAATTATAAATATAAGATACATGATGAATTATATTGGAAAACAGAGTGAAGGGAAACTATTTGTGCCAAATAATAATAATAATAATAATAGAAATAGATATCATATCAGAACAGCTTTAATATATCTATCGAATATCGAACCTCATTTAGATAATTTAACATGATGTGTGTGCTTCTCACGATTACGTTCAGTCTAAATTAACATTTTGAATCACAAATTTGATTTTAAATATTTTATCAATGTTATCATTTGAAAATTTAATAATCAGGTATTTTTTATAAAAACATGCAATACGGATTGTATATTAACCATTAATAGTGATTGTAATTTTTATATTTACTCTCCATATCTGCAATATATTAACCCATTATCCTTTGTTGTCCCTTTTTTTTGGAACGCTTGTTTTCTGATTATTTTTACTTTAACAGTGCAATTTTTAGCTTTGATTATTTCATCTGAATGTTGAGCTGACTGCTATAAAAGTTACACACCCTCTAAAATCATTTTTCTAATTAAAAAGATAATTAATCCTAATTAAAAGTTAATTAATTAGTCTAATTAAAAATTTTCAGATATAACGTTTTCTTTCATATTTCATTCATGCTATCATATCAATGCAATTTATTTTTGAAAAAAGTGAAATAATAGAGTTTTGGCAGATAGTGGATTAAAATGTAAGATTTTATTTGCCCTTATGGGGATGATCCTAGAAATAGGTCACAGAAACAATGGCTTGTATCAAAGTTTCTTAAACTCTTTTTAAGGCAGTAAAAAATTACGATATCATTTTTATTAGAAAAAAAATTGTTGTGACTTCAGAGTTAAAAATAAACAAAAAAGCATTAGCTAATGAAAAATAAAAATAAGTTAAATTTAAAATAGTTCTATAACAAATTTTATTGAAACCTTTTAATACCAAGATTATATTCTTAACAATGTTTTGTTTGCAAATGTTGAAAAGTCTTAAAGGAAACACTGCAAAACTATTCATGACTTAATTATTGTTTTCCGAAACTCCACAAGGAATCGAAACTAACGATTCAAGAAACCCTGTTTGATTTAGTTAATATTTTTCAATACGTAATACTTTATCAATAGAAGGCTATTTGATAATTAGAGATAAGTTTACCGAGGATAGCAACTACTTCATCGTCTTGAATAACCTCCAGAGATCCACTCACAACAAAGCAAAGAGTGTCAATACTCTCTCCGGTGTGGTACAGTAAATCCCCAGGAGCGCTGTGATCCATTGTGAAGTACATTGCTAGTGCTCGAAGACATCCATCGCTGGCGAGGCGGAAAGCAGGGTGCTCGTTAAACACTTTGCGGTTCAGATGGACACATATATCTGCAGTCATATCTTTCGGACAATAACTCAACACCTGGAAGAAATATTCATTAAAAATGCGTTACTAATTTATCAAAAAACGCATATATCTGCCGTTACATCTTTTATACAATAACTTCACATCTGCACATTAAGATACATCAAGGACGTGTTATTACAATTCATCAACAAACATACACTGCTGTTCAAAATTATTAGAACGGACTGCTAAAATTAAATCTTTTGTTCATAAAATTAAAAAAAAACTTGATAATTTGCTATTTTGTTTTGATTACCTTATTTCATCTTCCATAAATGCACATAAGTTTTAATAATTTCATGAAATATCACTACTTCTTAGAAAGAATTATTGTTTTAAACAGTATATTATAGCCGTTCAAAATTATTCGAACGACTCATGAAGAAGGCTATATTTAAGTGAGTAAGAATTGGATTTGCTTTTATTTTCGTAAATTTTGATAATTTTAACACACAGATTAATCTATTTGCAATTTATTTTTTGGTCTATGAAGAAGTCAAGCCAACAGTAATACTCAAGAGATAAAAGACTTCTTTTGATCTTTGCCACCGCAACAATGAAGATAGAAAGGATGGTGTATCATATGAAAACCTAGCAAAAAAGTATAAATTGTCGATGATGGGTATCTACTATTTGTGCAAGAAGTATGAGACTGCTAGGTCCATCGAAAACAAGACAGAGTGAGACAGAAAACCGAAAACAAGTGCAAGAGAAGACTCAATAACTGTAAGATTTGCACAGAAAAAGAACGATATACCGTCAAGAGAGATAGTGAAAGACTCGATATTGAAAGTGTCAGCTGTAACAGTTTGCCTTATAATCAAAAACTCAAGGTTGATAAGCTGTATTCAAAGAAAAAGAGTAGACATCTTAATGCATCTGAAAACAAAACACGGCAATTCACTTGATCATATTTCGAAGGTTTCACAATTCTGGGACAGTGTTTTATGGTCATACAAAAGCAAATATGATATTTTTGGATTAAAAAACGTAAAAAAAGTGTGGGGACGATCAGAAGAGGCTCTTAAAATTATGAATATCCTATAGAAAGTATAACACTGAGGAGGAAATGTGATGGTATGGAGTTGTTTCCCTCTAAATGTGTTGGTGAACTTGTGATTACCATTGGCAAAATGACTGTAAGTATGTATGTCGACATCATGCATGCGTTTGCAACTTTCTTTGGAAACAATGCACAATTACACAGCTGTACATTAATATTTTCTTAAAACAAAGTAATATGCTTTTAATCTTAGTATGTTTCCTTTATTAACTTTCCGAAAATATGAATAAATGTTAAAAAATTAGATCTTAAACTTTTGGCCTTATTATTTTTCTAATTGCTGAAAACGTGCAAAATTCTTAAAAAAACCCCATTAAATAAAATAATTGTAATTCTTGATAAAATAAAAGCTAGAAAAATACGTTCTAGACTTTTGTATGGAATTATAGCTTTTGTTAATAACAGAACAAACTGGAAAACACAAAATAAAGTACTACAAAGTGAGCGAGTTGTTTGGTTGGCAAAGTTTACGGAATAGTATGAATACTTGAAAACAGATTCGACATCAATTTATTCTCAAACCGATGAGACATTGAAAAATAACTACATTACAAACAAGGTGCTTCACTTGATAGTTAGAAATTTTCCTGTGGAATAAGACTCCACAGGAAAACGAGACGGTGTTGTAAATCAAACGTGTTCATAACGAGATTCCTGAACATTCGGCTTTAAGTATTTAAGTCTGGGAAAAGACCGCATGGGAATGCAGCGATACATCGATACATAGCATGTTTTGGTGAAATTTTGGTACGAGAACGGCTGAAACTTCGAAAAGGTGCTACGAATATTAGGTTATCTTTAAAATCTGTTATAATCATCTCGTTCCAAATTTATAGAAATTACTCACGTAATTTGAATAACGAGTAGTCTCACCGACGATGTGATAAGCATGCGACCCAGTGGAAGTAGGCTTAGTAAATGCCATTTAGTAACAGCAGATGACCAGTTTATAGAAAATTTTATACATATGCCTCTTAATAACAGTAGATGGCCACCTTTTCGAAAATTTTATATACTAATTATCTTTCACTTCCACATATTGCTGTGAAAATATGCTTATCTTCCGATTCAGTCAGTTCATATTATTTTCACTTTCTTTCGTAACTGCTCTGTGAAGCTCCCTGTACTTTAACGTAGACAAATCGTTTGGGTGCTCTAGAGTATGCAGCATAATGTAAGTGTCTCATTAAAGAACAAACTCTAAAACATGTCGAACACCAATTTGCTCACAAAACGCTTTCATATTCATGATTTTTACATTAATACAAACATTAGGGAAGATAATAGAACATTAGGATTAATAAGTAAGAGTCAAAGCTTAAGTTTTCTTTTACATTACACTGAACTCTTCTACTTCTTAATCTGTAAATGTTTTCGGGGGAATATTTTCAGTCCCCCCCAAACATCTGCTTTGGTAAAAATTGGTAAAAGAATGAGGACGTACAAAGATGAAAACGTATTATAAAGATGGCTACCAGTAGACATTTTAATAGTAAATGGTTAAACATACAGGCATATTTGTATAATAAGGCATATTTTTCCTGCTGAATATCAGATTTACTTCTTAAATATATCGGTTAAAACTGTATAATAGCAGACAACAGAACAACAAAATAATAAAATTTTGATAATCTCTAAGCAGCAGAATGATTAAACCAATGATACAAAGCATTATTTTCGAAATCTTCTAGTGCCATCTACTAAATTATTGCTGTATTGTTATTTCGTTGCTGTCTGCTTAATGATAAAGTGAATTACGAAATCTTCCAATGCCATTTACTAAATTATTGCTATATTGATGTTTCATTGTTGTCTGCTTCATAATAAAATGAATTATTACTCAGTAAGCGAAGGGGAGAAGGAAGGACTCATTTCCATTTATTCATCCACCTTCTCAAAACTCTTTTTCTCAGCTTACTTTGAGAGAGTATGGTTGCCTCTCAAACTGAAAAAAAATTCCCAGAATAAAGTTTTTTGATTTAGCTTTCTTGAAGTGATCAATCAATGATGATGAATCGAATCACCAGATTCTACTAAGCTTGATAGCTTCATACTTCTTTTATATTACTCGTGAGGTTTGTCGAAATTTGGATTGAGATGAATAAAATATTACTGCAAATCCTTAAAATTATGTTTCTACAAGGATCAATACATTGTTAAAAATATTCAAATACAACACGAAAAAATATACTGAACAGACGGGAAGTTCCTGAACCTAAACTTTTAGTATAATAATCCTTGTTTTCATAAAAGTTGATTCACCAAGCCGGGTCCATTTTTTTCAGTTTTTTTAAAACATACTTTAACTTTTCAGGACGCCAGTGGGAGTTTGCAATATCTGGATAGTAAACAAATCAAGTTTAAATTCTTCAGAAGTAATATTTGGCATTCGCTGTGGTGGTGTACGTAATAAAATATTGCAATTAATTGTTGTAAAAATTTCATTCCTAGGTTTAAAGCATATAAGAAGATTATGCCTATATGTTGTACACTTAAGCACCAAAGCGAAAGGTTTTTGCTATTATAGGAAGAATAATATTGGGAAACGATATTTTTACTACTTGCTCATCAAAGCTAAAATTTTATTTAAAGCGCGAGAAATGTTAATATGTATTTATTCATAACCAAAATTTCCAGTTGTATCCTGTGCATATTCAGTATACATTGAACTTGAAAATGTCACCAATTTATTGCATTATAGTTGTTCAAAAATTCATGTAAAGAAAATTCCGTGAACAAAGACTAATCTCGCTGTGATAGTAATGTCACTGCTGTGAATAAATTTCTTGTTTCATAAAAGTGTAATAGGAAAATATCTTGAAAACATCTAACACTTCAAAGTTTTCTTGTTTTTGCCTTATACTATACAGGGAGGAAAATATGCAGGGTGTCCCAAAAGTCCTTGACACATTTCAAAATTTAATAAAAAAAATGTGATATCAGTGTGCGGTTTTCACTAAATTTCATTACGCCTCATTAAGTTCTCTTGACATAAAGAATGGCTCAATTGTCTGAACATAGATAGCGCTAGTGATACTGCATTAGCTTAGTAAGGTTAGCTTCCAATCCGTCATTGTATGTAAGTATGACGACTCCAACGGAAAGAGCAAACTGCGTCTGTTGGTACTTTGAAACTAAGTCGATTATTCAAGTTCAAAGGAAGTTTCGTTCGTTGTTCGTCATAAAGCTGCTCCTTGTCGAAATAGCATTTTGTCATGGTACCGAAGAGGTTTTAGAGACTGGAAGCCTGAAGAAAGCCAAGAAGTGGTAGGCCCATAAGTCAGATGATGATGCCGAACGAATCCGTCAAATGTTTATTCGCAGTCCTACATTGTCAACGCGAAGTGCTTCACGGGAATTGGAAATTGCACGTACAACAGTACTCCGATATTATTTTGCGGTGCAGACATTTATTAAATTTCTGATTTATTAACAGTTTCTTTACGGCAAAAAACGTTATGGAGCGTAATGCAATTTAGTGAAAACAGCACACTGATATCACAATTTTTTGATTTTTTTATTAAATTTTGAAATGTGTCAAGGACTTTTGGGACAACCTGCATGCATTTCACAGCCATTAAATTGTAGCGAATGTAGTTATATTTATAAAACTGGCATATACACAATAGAGAGTGAGTGCACGCTACGCAATGAGATCACTCTTAGCGTCGCAAGTCACAAAATGTCCAACTTAGCCATTCTGTGTCGAAAACTTTTCGATTTAGGTTTGTTAAGTTCGCTAGGAAAAAGTCGATTAGAAAGTTGTTCAGTGACGTTGATTTAGTAGGAAATGAATGACATTCTACATGCATGTTTAGCCTAAACCGAAAGCGAAAAGTGCAATTTGCGTCAATATTCCGGCTAGAAAGAAGATACAGGGGAAAGTCGGTAAGATATAGGGGAAAGTCGGAAGAGTCTAAGATGACGAATTGGATTTTTTTACACTAGATGGCAGCCCCGATCACACCAAAATATTTCACCCTGTTATTAGTGTGATTCACAGTACGCGATATGTTTTTTAGTTGTTTCTATGGAATTTTTGTTGCTTGGTAAGGGATAGCGTTCAAGGAGCAAATATTTTTGATTTTTACATGTAATATTCGCTAATAAGAGCTAATCAAACGCGCTCAATGATGTATTATTTTAATTTTTCTGATGAGCTGATATCCTTCAAGGTTTTTTGAAATAAAAAGGCGAAATAGGGTAAGATGACCAATTGAGTGGAGGGTAAGATCACGAATCCCTCCACTCTTATTCAGGAGCTCGTCGTGCTACCGGAATGCCACCTGCCCTCTGCAACTCACTGGCACTCTAGGGGAAAATGAGCATCTCATTAAAAAGAAGATAGAAGAAAAAGAAGATAAACGAAAACTTTGACAGCTGAACAAGGCTGAAGTTAATAAGACTAAACGCAACAAACCTTCTAAAAATTCTACAAAAAAGAAGAAAGAAGCTAAGTAACATTTTGACTTCTAATGCTCTGAGTCTGAAGACTCAATTCATTCATTGGAATTTCCTTACGTTGATGCCAATGATAATACGAACCCAGAGATCCTCGATAATGAAGAATGCATCATTTGCAGTGTGTAAGGAAAAACGGAATTGGGATTCCAGTGTTTTATGTGTGAAAGCTCTGGCCCCATTCCACCTGTACTGGCTAAGACAAAATCCGAGCCCATGGCGTTGTGATTTTTGTAATTTATTTCATTTCTTAAGGTTTGAATCTCAAATTAATATATTAATTGATATTAATATCTTAATTAATATAAAATATCAGGGTCCTAATTTTTCGATTAAGCATTTGCAGCAGCATCAATTCACTTTCAGGTTTATGCAAATTAGGTATTCGTCATCTTACCCGCACAGTGGGGTAAGATGACGAAATTGACTTTTTTTTCTAAAATGAAATTTTGGGGTCTCAAAGTTGAACATAAACATATTAAAAAAATATCACTTTAAAATAAATAGTTGAAGAAGATTTTGGCGAAAAAATAATCCTCCAGAAACGAAGATTGAGGTCTGGAAAAATCCCTAAAGTTTAAGGCCGCCATCTTACCCGCCTTTCCCCTACATACTACGTTTCCGCTGTTATATTACTATATAATAGCCCATATCTGTCTCTCACTGATCCGGTAACGCTCTGACGTCACCAACAATAAAACTCGCGCCATAGCACTGCGAGATGTTAAACAGCATTATTTCATTGTTAGAGAACCCAAATTTCAGTAATTTTGAATTTAAAAGAGTAATTGTCTTTCTAATTTCAAATTTAATAGCTCTAAAATAGTGAAATAAAATTTGCTATCGATTGATATAAAATTTATCTCGCTATGATCAATAGTTCCCGAGAAATTTTAAATTATATTAATCATATATTTCAAATTAATTTCCGATTTTAATAGAAAGTAGTAAATCACGTCAGTGGTGTATCATGCGCGTGGTATAGTTTGGACGCCACGATGCATCTGATTATTTATTGCAATCGTGATGATATAATTTGATAATATTTTTTGGCAACGTATGACAAGCAGAGAAGTGCTTTTTTTTATTAGAATTTCGAAAAAGAATTCCTTTGAAATGTTAACTTTTGACTTACGTTTGACAAGTTGAGAATTTCATGGCTATTGAATTATTATGTACATATTTTGTATATATTTTTTACTATAATTTAATACTTTACAATCATGAATTAGTTTACTATATTTTTTACGATGAATACCGACGAAGAACCCATCGCAAAAAGACGGAGGATGACAAAGGAAAGGAAAGCAAGATGGTTAGCGAGGCAAAGCCAGGAATCGCTGGATATGATTGGAAGGAAAATTGTTAAACAACGAAAAATACTTCACACGGAATGTTGCTTTTACCAAGAGGTTTTTGAATAAAGAAATATGTAAATAAAAAATATTTCTTGTCATAAAACATATGTTTATTTTATTTGTTTTCAATCAATGTTAAAGATTTCTCTCGCGTATATATCTATTTAAACACGTCAAATTTGACGGGAAATCTCTCGAATGAAGAGGCAATTTGTACCCGTAATACCATGATGGGTGATTTTCTAGTAGCCTCATAATTCTCAATGAAGGACTATAAGATTTCGGAGATATACAAATACGAATGGGTGTAACTCCGCAGTCACAAAGACGACAATGAATCGTCGGTACATGTGCAAATATTACTCCTGCCACGTTGCAGAGTGTCCAAAATGTGATTTGCGGCCGACGGAGAACCATTCGAGCATAGAAAATAAAGTTCTGTTTCTTCTATCTTACTTACGTTGTTTCATGAAATCAACACTAACATCGACAGGAATCTCACAAATTTAAATATTCCTTTATAGCTTTAGATTTAAGCTAAATATACATCTAGAGTGGCATTTCCTGCTAGAGTGATCACGCTGACTAACTTTTAAATATAATTTTCCTCATATCTTCAACAATTTTCGAGATGAGATCGCTAAGTTCCAAATTTCACCTCTAGAGCCGCTGCGAGTTGTCTCACAACTGAATTTTCTATTTGTAGACACCATTTTCGTAACTTTAGCTACATTCGTTCACAAATTAAATGGCTGGTTTTCCACCTTGCATACATGGTGTCCCAAAGTGTTTACACATTTTGAGTGACTATTAGATAAGTAATTAATGGCTTGCATCGAAATTTCATAGCAAATTAATTCTTATATTAATAACCATAGAGACTTGAATATCGGTCATGATAGAATTCCTGTGAACACATGGTTAAGCCAAAGAAGTAGCAAACCACACACACTTACTAGATCTCAACCGATGGATTTCTTTTTGTGAGGATACGTAAAACATAATTTTTATTGTTCAACACCAGCTGCAATCGTCAAGATGAGAGCAACTATTAAAATATAATGCACCCAATACAAATAAAATACTTAATGATATTTCCAATTCTATCGGTCGGCCTTATCATCAGTCTCGACAATGACGACCAGCAATTCGAATACTTAAACTGATTTAGAAAATAAATTCTGAATTTGTATTAATTCATTTGAGCTATGAAACTCTGATGTATGCTAATAACTGTTTATGCAACAGTTATTCTTTCATTGTATGCATGCATCTTCGGGACATCCTCTATGGTTGTCAACATTTGACAAATGTATTCAAGTTTTATTGTGAAAATCTTCACTTTCTTGACATATCCAATAAATGAACTTTATATTATTGATGCTTTGCTACTTCTTATGTAGTGGAACTAATTCAATACAAAAATATTGTTTTTCAAAGTATCTTCAGCATTAAGTAAACAGTAATGCGTTACCTTTTTTGTGTCGATTCCTTTACTCATGGCCCAAGTAGATACTACATAGTCCATGACTCGTTCACTTAAAGCTTTCGGTACTTCATGGAGCTTCATAAACTCCCGCACATTGTTTAACATTTCATGGTACCTTGCTGTCACAGACGTCATTTGTTGGATGATGGTTGTCACATGCCCAAAAATTGTCGCGTATAAAAGCGCTGCAGAAAAGATAAAAAGAAAGAAGTAAGTAAATACAAAAATGAACAATTTCGTATTGAATTATTTACATGTAGAATTTGTTATTTTTTATTGTTATAAATTTCATAAAACTTGAGCTGGTTTCCATGAAAATAATTAGAAATTCATCCAATTTCACTTGAGTAAACAAAAAATGGTTGAATCTTTGTTATTTTGGGGGTATTAACTGAATTGAGTACGCACACGAGTCTCGCATAATTCGTTGAAGTTTCAACATTGAAAATATTTTTTAGGTTAAATGAAAAACTGTAGAGATTTAAAAGTGTTGCGTATTTGATTTTTGCGTATTTTTATTTCTGATACTAAATAAAAAAAATTGCGAAACAAGATTGCAAACACTCCAGGAAATAGCTTTCTCTAGTTATCATTTATATTCAAACTAGCTGTTACCCGCTACTTCGTACGCGAAGAATTTGAATTATTAATTTTTTTAAATTCACGAATGTAAATGTTTCGTTACATGTTGAAAGGGGAAATTAAAAGTTTTGACGATTGATAATACATAATTGGACGACTAACAGGAGTGTATGCTGTTATAGTTAGGTAATTTGTTTATCTATGCTAACACACTTTTGTATACGACGTTTCTTGTTTTACGTTTTTTGCACGGATGTAGATGTTTTATGGTTTGGACACACGTGAACACGCCACATATAGTTGCCCATGGGGAAAATATGGTTTTTCCAAATGTACGCCTGCACCTTTGAGTGTCTGGCCCTGAGCCTGCCAAATGCTAATTTTAAAGGGAATTTTTACCTTTTGAACTTGGATGGTAAATCCTTCGGTATTATCGGAATGCATGAAATTAAAACACTCTCGTTTTTAAACATACTCACGACGTTTGGACCTAGGTGTGCAATTTGTAACCGTGCGCAATCTCGGTACATCAAGGTTAAATATCAATAGTACTAGCACACCGACTTTTAATCTCAGCTTGTCGGAAGGTACCCCTGACAATTCTAAGTAGTTGGAAGAACTTGTTATCTGTTATACGAAGAAGTTGATGTTACTTGTTATTGCCCATTTGCGCATCTACAGGTAGATATTCCGTAATACCTCCCTCCATTTGTGACATATTTTTTATTTTATTTATCTGACCTAAACTTTCATTAATGAGTGCCGAAATTACCAATTCAAAAACTATTCTCTATTCCTCATATATTCTCCGTACTTCATGGTACCATCATTGTACTCAATGGTATCATCAGGCCCTTATAATTTGTGGAATATACCATCCATCATGCTATATTTCATCCACTTCTACCATTCAAAAGAATACATAAAACAAATTACTATATCGTCGCATATTTTCCTTTAGTTATAATTAACATTAGTTTCTAAATATTAATCCAAAAACTCTTGCAGCTATATTATATCTATCAATAGATTTCTGTCCCGGCGTCAATTTATCGACAGCTTCTTGAATAAAATCTGATATGGAAAAGATACAAATATAAATAATTAAAATTAACTAGATTGCAAACTCGAAAAATGAAAATCAAGCGTCGAGTTGAGTAATTTAAGTTATTATTCCATAAATATATTACTTGTCTATTTTCTCAGAAAGATCACATAATCGCGGCTTTCTTTACGATCACGTGATGTTTGACATTAAAAATAAGTTATTCCACGTGTAGTTTGGCCGTGAAAGCGTAACAAACAGTCAGACACACACTTTCTCATTTAATATATTATTAAGGATTTATTATTTGTTAGAAAACGCAGGTAAAAATGACAGGTGATATGAACTGCAGTGATTTTTTAATCTAATTAAATAGCTTTAGAATTCTTTAAGAAGCAATGAAAACATTGCCAAACGATATTTGAAAAAAAAAACAGAAAAAATAATGGCAAAGTAATTACACCGTTGCCTAGCAACTCATCAGTATCAACTCTAGTATCATCAAATTTGATTTATTTTAAAATCGTCTGCGTGTCAACTTTTTATTAAATTTTGAAAAATTAATAAAATTGAAGTAAAACTGTCACATATATAAAATTGATATCATTAAAAAGGTAAAATTTTGAACTTTAAGATGGTATAAAAATAATTTTTGTGAGATAATTTGCTCCTAACTTACAGCGGAAAAACTGTTTCGGTTATTTTTTAATTAACTGACTGTTTAATTAACTTTTGGGCTTTAAAAAGTTGACAGTAATCTTCCCCTTGTCTTAATTAATAAGTGTGCAAAGTTTGGTTAAAATAAGTGCAGTGGTTTAGGAGATGTGGAACATAGATACATACAAACATATATGCAAACATACATACCCACAATGACTTTTATTTATATTAAGATTGGAATTCTCGAACAATGAGATTACATAGGCTGAAATCAGAGTCTGTGTTTGGAGCATATAAATTTTTTTGATGATAAATTCTAAAAGAATCACTAAATATTATTATATAAATTAATATCGTATGAATTAATGAAAATGTATTAATTATTTTATAAATTTTAATGAACTGATAGATTCCATGTTAGTTTATACTTCTTGCTTCTGCGTGACTTGCCAATACTGATGGAGGACAACACTTTCAAAAATGATACTGATTTACAACATTTTATCAAATATGATTCTTTTGTTCTCTGATAAAGAGAAAGCAACATTGGTTACATGATGCTATGTTAGTCAAGATCTATGAGAAGCATAATAATAATAACAGCAACAATATTAATTATAATAAACAGAGGCAACCAGCTGTAGTCGTTATGGTTCGTATCTCAAATAGACAATTTTTGCAGTGCCAAAAATTCGATCCCTTGTAAAAAGATACATAGCTGTCTCTCTTATCATTGCGTAAATTTTCCTTTGCCTTGGTAAATGGTAGCAAGTTGTAAATGCATAACTGCTTTAATTAATTGTATAAAAGGAGTTTCGTCTGATTTGTCACTAGTTAATGCTTTTTTTGTTTATGTTTCTACGAATAATGTGCAATATGTCCTGGTATGTGTTAGGGATAGTGAATAATATTTTGAACAGAAAATAAGATAGCGAGTCGAAAAGATCTAAAACGTCATAACTTATATCAAAATTTTTTATTAGTAATTTTAAACTGTTGTCAAATGACGAGGACGGCACTTGAAACGGTATCCGATTATCTAAATGCCCGTTCTACACGCACACGAGGACTTTTGACCCTGACGATAAATTTAATAAGCACAAGGTCCACAAATAGGGGTGGAATCGCGTTACGAACCCCGCGATTTTCTCCGAGCTGAGACTCTACCAGAAGACCACTGCGACCCCACTTAGTCTATCAGGAGTTTTCTTGAGAATTATAATTGGTCTGAATAATTAATTCGAACTGCAGTCCACAGATAATAATATTGGCAGTTAGTTATCGTCTTTTCTGCTATCAATCGATATCTTAATCTTAACATAAAATATTAGGTACCTAAATTGTATTGTTTTCAATATTCAGAACCCAGTAATCATAACATACTTAAAATGTATCAAATAAAAGTTAGTGGATGCTGTCAAATTATGTTAAAATTCTCCAAAGATACCCATCTCAAAGCAAATTATATCTCTGATGTAGTTGGTCTTCAAACTACACACGTTAACAATAACCTCAAATGCATCCATGAAGTTTGTAAGCATGTTTCAAATATGATTTCACCTTTACAAATTCTCCTATAGATTTACTCGGTATGCTAATTTAATTTGTATATAGTATCTTCATCAATATAAATCTGCGGAGAAATTTTATAAGAAATAACATTATCATTGAGGAATATGGAAGGCTTTGAGAAGAATGCAAATACTGAAAAAAACAAGCATTCTATCTAACGCATGATCAAGCACACACACATGCTCCAAAACTTGGGGAGATGACCTGTTGTATTACAAATTATCCTCTAAGAGCTCATAAGATTCGGGGAGTGCTACTAAAATATTCGTGAACTAATGCTGCTCAGGATGCTAAACTAAGGCATAAATTGCGGTCTAAGAGCGGTCAGTACGCGGATAGTTTTAAGCCACCTCATCACCGCTGAATGACCTAATAGATATTTCAATACGTCTTAGAGGTACAGAGAGGATTCCATAATATTAATTAATTTCCATTTCAAATAAAAAGTTTTATTGCTCAAAATATCTGTTGCAAGTGTTCAATACTAATTTCTTTTAAATATTTCAATTATTTTCAAATACATTAGGATTATATTCATGCTTGTTTAACTAGGTGTAACGATACAAAACCGAGTCTACGTAAATCACAAAGAAACTACTCCCGTCCTGCCTAGGCATCCGGAGTCAATCGGCGTCATGACAGCAGTCGGAACTAAGGTCGGAGTTCTAATAGACATCACCGGAGACTGCCCAGCCCCTCCCGAAGGAGGCACGTCCCGTCCTCGGAATGGAGGTAACTCAACCCCACACCATTATTGTACATCCCAGGGGAAGTGAGAACCCGCTTACTTATCCGGCAGCTTCTCATCCACGAACTCGTGGTGCCTCTGGGGGATCTACGTACGAGTATAAAAACATCAAGTAGGATATTCGTTTTATAATCAAGAAAAAATAAAATACTACTTGTCTTTCGTGGATAAAAGTGATAATTCTGCAATGATTTTCTAGAAAGACTGCAGTCCTTCTGAAGGGTTAAATGAAAGCTTCATTCTGAGTCTATTTTAATATGTAATCCCAATTTCTACTTAGTTTTTGTTCTGTTTTTCCTAGATTTTATATACCGGAAAGTAAATCAGGTTCAGAAAAATATTGTTTATTCTGAGGATGTCTCAGAAGACTTGTGATAACATGTCTTCACGATTCGCGTATTTTCAAAACCCTTACCTCTTACGTTTTTCTAATTCTTTCGCTAACGTCTCCTTTTAAAACTGCATGAAGGTTATTTTGGGATGGATTTCGTAAATTTGAACCATATTCAGATAAAAATAGTGAATTACAAAGTTGTGGAGAATACTCGATTTAATACAAAAAAGACCTTGTGCACATTAATACTAATAAAAGAACGCTTAAAATGTACGTTTTATTAATCCCAATTTCCGAAATTGTGACGTCACAAGACATGGACGAAAGGAGAAAATGTTATTTTTCGGACAAAAAAAGACACCATGAGAATAATTCAAACAGCAGGTGTATGCGATCTTTCCGCCAATATCTCAGGACATTCGATGACTTATTACTATTGTTTGTGCTAGCGCACCGACTATATGCTAAAACGTGTGCAAAGTGAAATTAAACAAGGGCTCAAATCTGTGTTGTAGCTGACGGAGAGCACTTTAAACACCGAAGGTAAAGGTATCTTGTGAAAACTAATTGTTTTTTTCTCATTTTAACCCGTTTTGTGACGTCTATGCTCGGAAATCTCGAGCAATCAAATGTGCATTTTAAGCCATCTGTTCTTAGCTTTAATGTCGCCAAGGTGTATTCTTGTTCTAATTCGATAAAGTTCTACAACTTTGTAATTAAGAATTTTGCCTATATTGTTCCGTTTTCGAGATAGGAACGATAACTACGGAGTTTGCCGCCAGGTGGAGCTGTAAGCAGTCTAATACTGTGGCGCATAGCCGTTTTACTATACCTAGGCAACACTTTCATGACTAGAGCTGCCGTCGTTCTGAAGTTAAGGGGTGGGTGGGATGGCCCTTATTTATGGAAATCGACTCTCGATCCCACGATCCGTCAATTTTGCTCTGAAACCAAGTCACCATGGCCAATAAATTAAATCTTAGTGAAAAAGATAATACTGGATTAAAGTGAAAAATCTTTCTAAATACGCTACAGATAGTTTTCGTGTATCATGATAGTTTTTAAGTCAGTGAAATTGAGTGTTTGCGGTCACAACACAACATAACCTCCTTTCTGTGGTTTTCAAAATAAATTTGAAGATTTGCTTGATAAATTAACATCTTTTTTGGAAGTTAACCGACGGGGGTCTATACCATTAGTAGTAAACCTAGTTACTTTGAACCAGGGGCAGCTGAGAGGAAAATAGCTCTCTCTATACTTTTACGGTTCATTAACTTAAGGTCATTTTATTCAGGACGGGTATAACGTACATCCGGACCACGTAAATAGCGGATCTTAAATTAAAGCTGATATTGAGCTGAATTCGAACGCTTTGATAAGCTCAAATGATAACCTACGAGGTTGTTGTGATGGCTGTCTATTTATGTATTTGCATCATTGATAAAATAAAGCGAAAAACTTTAAAGGACGACAGATAAAAACGCCGTACTTGGTATAACGATATCATACTGTTAGTCTATCAGTTCAGTTAACTATTATGTTTCTATAAAAGTTCGAAATTCAAAAGCTGATCCCTCTTTGCAATGTTCTTACAAATTACAAATCCCTCAAAGCAGTTTTTTTTTTGTACATAGCAATCATGCTGATGCAGGTTTTCAGAAAATATAAACTGAGTGTATTATAATATAGTTAACTGCAAAATATAAATCCTGCGCTGGAAGGTGTCTCTTGTAGTTTTTGAAGACGCATAGAAACACATTTCACAAAACAGTGCAGTTCACCCATATGCTTCCAGTACTCAACAAACAATTTTTAACTAATCGAAGTCATTATAGTATAATCACAGTATCTTCAAAAGCTGAGACTTGTCAAGCCTCTGATATCAAAAGATTTTCGCAACAAAGGATTTATTGACAGTTGCTTGACAGTGATCCTTACTTTTAATGGTGTCAAAAGGCATCGTAATAAAGAAGGAGTCATTATTTAAGATATCAATGCAGCTTTACGTCAGTTTCTTTTCATGTTTGATAACCATATGATTACAAGCAAAATCTAGACGGAGGCAGTATTCTAAATCAATAAGTAATGTACATTTGATCAACTTTTCAATTAATAACCTTTGCTAGTCCACATGAACTCATTAAGTTTGGGAATATCTATAATCAGAGGATATCTCACACATGGATTCATCAGATTGTTAATACCATTAAAATCCATCTGAGTATCTATAGAACTCCCTTGGTCTTTATGTTTCAGTGTATAACCTTTCTGCATCGAGGTCTTGAAAACTGATAAATGGAATTTCCTCTCAAGAAGTGCTTTATAATTTAACTCTGTAATAAGAGTATGTCTAATTATCACCAAGTATGTTTAGTTGATCAAAAACAATATAATGTAGTGGTCTTTTTTGAAAACGAGAAAAATATTGATGATAAAAATTTTTTCGTGACGACATTTTTATGGCGTGTTTTATCTGTCTTTAGTTTCAAATATACACCAACAACTTTTTTAAAGCTTTATTTTATTTTTTCTTCTTTTGGGCCCTGTTTCTAACAACTGTATGAGATAAATACATACTCAGATTCACAGAGCACATTTATTTGATCACTGTGATATATTTACACAGGGTGTTTCGGAACTCATAGTACAAACTCTTAGTGGTGGTAAAGCACATTAAAACAAAATTCTATTTTGTATTGAATGTGTGGGAGAAAATAGCACGTTGAAATACAAACACAAGAAATAAGCTTGACCCATATCTACTACCACCACAAATAGATGGGTGATGCTATTTTATTTTTCTGAAAGTGGTGTTTACTAGAACAGCTTCAAGATATACCACTGGGCATCCAAATTGAACTGTAGATGCAGTGTGGTGAGATCTCCCATTTCAACGTTAATGTGCGCAATTACTTGAATGACACTTTCGGGGCGTGATCGATTGGCCATGGCCTTTTGGGAGTCCGTTGGTCACCTAAATTTCCGGATTTATACAGCCTCAGTAATTTCTTATTGAGACATCTGTACGACTTCATTTACTAGATTGCAGTTGACTCTGTTGAGGAGGTTCTTCGATCGAATATCAGTTGCGGCTGCATGTGTGGGAGAAATACCTAGTATTTTTGAAACTATGTGCTAATCACTCAATCGACTCTCTGCTAGGTGCATATTATTGCTAATGGACGCAATTTTGAGTAATTATTGTAAACTTTACTACAAAGAAGTACTTGTCAACGATTCTGCAGGTATATACTATTCTTATTTCTTTTTATAATTATTTCCTGAGATTGTATCTCAGCGAGTCACTTGTGTTCATAGATTCCTATACAAAAATGTTTCTCGCAGTATGGTTTTCTGCCCATTAAGTTTCCATGAGTTCTGAATCTACCTGTATTTACTTTCTGATTCCAAATGTCTTATCATGTATTATATCATCGCACTATTGTTGCATGCAGCTTAATTATAGAAATTGATTATATGTAAAGCATTTTTTCTGAAATAAATAAAACTATATAAAATAAGACAATTTTGGTCAACAATTTGTAAAAGACTCGCTGAAAAGATTTCAAACAGTTGAAGATACACCATGATGATCTGACGGTATATGCAGTTTCTTTCAAAATATATCCAGCACATGCTAACTTGTAAAAGAAAGAAGATGTGAATGAAACCTTTCTATGCTTAGGGATAGAGATAAAATTTAATTTTAATATTTAAAGCTGGCTCTCTGACTAACCGTTTTATAATACTAAATGAAGTGTTATTCTTTGTATGCCTTGCTTTTAACATATCTCATATGCAAGTGTAATTTATACTCAATGTTGAGTTTTTATTATTTTTTTTATTTTGATTGTTCTCCACTAGCCTGCAGTGAAAAAGTTTGAAAACCAGCTCTTAAGCCTTTTTGAACTGAGATAGCAAAGTCTCGTCGTTCGTGTAAGAGAATAGAGACGAGATCTGCAGAAGTTTCGTCAAGTATTTAGGCCTGATGTTCATGAAATCTGATGTAGATCTCTTTGATGTCTTGTGGAAGTTTAGAGGGTAGGGTAGCGACTCAGATGTCATCCTGGTCATTTCCTGATAGTTCAAACCTATGAGGTCCATCCCCGATAAACTTCTATCTTTCTAATAAGAAGGCCACTTTAGGATATGATCACATGCGTTTTGTTTACTGATTTATTGAGAAAGTTGATTCGAATGATATTTTAAAACTATTTTTTTCAAAAAACCCACTCTTATTGCGTATGTCTACGTAAAAGTTTATTGTCACAGTATTAAGCATATTTGATGGTTTCCGACAAATTCTCTTAATTTTTTGGGTGGAGAATTTTGGATTTTCATTTTGATATTTCTATATTATTCGGGATCAAAAGCTTTCAAAGGAAGCAACACAACACATTTTACGACTAAAGAAGACTAATTTGTCTGAGAATAGTTTTATAAAATACAAACAAATTATATTAAAAATAGTTATTAAATATAGTTATATATGTTTTATAGTATTGCATATATTTTATAATATTATATATGTATACAATATTATATATGTCTTATATATTAAATATAGTTATTAAATTATATTAAAAATAGTTTTTTAAAATACAAAAACCATTGTAAAGATTCCTTGAAATTGCGAAGTGTTTTAGGTTATTAGGCATATAAAATTAATATGAGTGTATCATACAAAATAATACAACACTATTTTCAGAACCTACCTCCGATGATCATCATGCATATCGTAAAGGCTTTTTCATTATCTGTTTCGGCTGCAACATTGCCAAATCCTACGCTGGTCATGCAAGTCATGGTGTAATACAAGGCCGTGACGTACATTGTACCTCTTGGTGGTCCTTTATACAGCTCATGAGTTGCGTTGGACTCGGGATTGGAACTGGGTTTGAAATAAAAGTGCTTTCCAGTTGTGTTAGACAATTTCCAAAGCCAGCTATGCACAAAGCCGTTTTCTGCGTCACTTCGGCCTATGCTGTACCAGATGCAGGCAAGCCAATGAGCTACTAGCATGTAGAAACAGAGGAGTAGGATTAGCATGGCAGCTCCATATTCTAGGTACCTGTCCAATTTTCTCACTACGCGACCTAATCGCAAGAGTCGAACCACTTTTAGAGCACTAAATAAGCTACCTATACCTTGCTGAAAAAGGAAAAGAGAAAAGAAAAATTATATCCAGAAAAGAAAATATTTTATAATATACTGTATTTATTGTTAATTATAAAATAAAAATTTAAAAAATAAATTGAAAATGGTTATATATATTATATCGCTGGCTTGAAAAAAATTATGTTGAGTCCAAAATTTTCATTTTCTCGCATATTATACATTGGGTGCATATCATTTGAAAGCAAAAATAATTTCAGTCGAATATTCAAGAAAGATGCAGTCTTCTAAAAAAGTCAGAAGTATTCTGTGTACATTTTTTTCTATTTTAATTCTTACAGAACTAGCCTAATATAAAGAAAACACAAGTTTTTTTTGGAAAAATTCATGTATGCTAAGAAAAATTAGGTATGATTGTAGGACACCAAAAACATGAAAATAATGTTTAAGATCTTAAAATCTATACGTAAAAAACTGGGAATAAAATAAAAGGTTCATTTAGTTCTCTTGAAAAGAAGGACTTAACACACAACTTAACCTCCATTCCATGATCTGCTGCAAAATGACTCGACAATGTTGAATCTACGTAAGTTGGGCAATTATTAGCAGGTTAGTAGGTTTTCTGAGGGAGAAATAGGAAAAAAAAGGACAAGAGAGAGAAATTGTACTAATAGATTAGGGATGGCAAGAATTCATTATCATGTGAGATCAAGAAAGGCGAAAAGGGTCAGAGAGAGGCTTAGGTGTTGTCGTTAAGCTCTTCAGCTAGGATGAAAAGTTTGTTGGGAGGGTCTTCGGTTTTTTCCATTTCTTCGAGTGTCTCTTTGACATCCGGAACTTTAGCTAAAATGATTTGCATTTGCTTCAGAAGTCTGAAGAGGTCAGAGAGTTCCTCTTTGTTGACAAGAAGGTTCTAAGTGAGTGAAAAGTTCACTGTTTTTTGAGGGGAAGCGAGGCCAGCATCTGTACCTTTTGAAGTTTCAGCGAGCTGGATGTTTTGGTTCGAAGCTTTTGTATTAGAGTTAGTTGGTTTTTTTTCTTTCTTTCAAGACTGAAGCAAAGGTTTTTCTGCTGTAATTTTATTTTTGATCTTGGGAAAATTCAGTCAACCCCGGTATGAAGCAGTGTGGGGACCTCCACAGTTGGCAAATTTCGGTGTAAAGTCTGGATTTTTCTTCTGGAATCGTGCTCCTCTGCACATAATACGAATTTAACAGTCATCTTACATCCGAAACTATGGTGATTAAATTTTTGGCAGTAGAAACACTGACCAATTGTTTTGCGTTTGTATTTTTCAACAGTAATAATGAAATAATTCAGATTAAGGCAAGCATATAGTTTCGTTGCAAAGTAACTACATGTCTCAAAATATCCGTAATGAGTATGAAATTTTTATTAGGAATTACTAGAAATATTTTCTGCAGAGTGTAATGGAGAAAAAGTAAATTTCAGCCCCACATACATCGCAGAAAACAAACAAGATATTTACGGTTGAATATCAGTTAAACAAAAGGAGTTATTAGGAAGTCGAATGAAAGCAAGTCTGAGTTACCTTAATAGTAAATATAAAAGTGCATAAATAAAGAGAAAACATTTTAGATAATAATCACATCGGGTTTTTGAAGGATAGAGAAAAAATTCATTTAGTTATATATTTTGTAATCTGTTCCATACTTTCAAAATACTTATTAAAACGTAAATTATCATTTTAAACTTTCAACATATGTAGAATCATAATTTCAACAATGTACACTGTATAATATGGTAGAAAGTAATACTACTGTGTAATAAAATTGCTGCTATGATAAAAAGTAGAAAATGTTCTCATTACGAAAATATAATAATAATTTGAACTTTCGTAGTTTGTAGAATGGAATGGAACGCAACGCAAATAAGAAAAAAGTTTTTAATTTTTTTTTGAATTATGAATTATTTTCAATTAAGGTGAAAATTCTCCTACTATATTTATAAATTCTAGAGTAAAGAATCATTTAAAACAATATGTCTACATGTTCTTCTTACTGACAGAAACGATTATCATAAAGTTATAAATGTCTTCTTGTTCTTCGCCTCGTTGATGAAGATGCTCATTTCAGATTTCTCAAAAATACAGATTTGGAAATGCTTTAGGTTAACTAAGGTGAACGTGCTGTTATTCTTGCCTAGGCAACGCAGTCAACGAATGTATAATAGGAAAATAATTTTGTGTTAACAATATTTCATCATAAAGAGAACTGATTTCAATTTGTAACGAAATTATAATCATTCCTTTTCAGTAATTTTTTACTAAAATGAATTTATTACCATCTGAATCATCTCTTTCCTGTACAGTGCAAAGATTGATCTTGCTTTACTTAACGCCTAACCTTGGACTATAAATCAATACAACTTTATGCATTGAAATTCATATCATACGTTATCCTATCATGCTTATTCAGGGTAATTAAATCACTAAATTAATTTTTATCTATGTAGGTTGTTCCGTTAGTGTTTGCTATTATACCGTCTTAAGTACGCATTGTTATTCAGAGGGGTTAGCGATTGGGCACATGGGGTATGCGCTATCTCATGCATAGACTTCTGATGCATGAGATAGCTAAATAAATTTTTAAGTTCACTTTATCCAGATAAGCCTAAACAAATATCTAAAGCTGAACATTTCGTAAAACATCCAATCTAAATTTTAATGCAGCTTTATTTTGAATGGCGCTTGAAAAACCATAAAATTTGCATAATTTCCGCATCATTCGGATAAATACACTTACGTATCGGTGTTAAAACTGTCATGTGTTAAATTTTAAAAAATACTTTAACGTGAAATAATGGTCCATCAATCTTTTAACTGCATTAATAACCGATTTGAAATAAAAAAATAAATGATCCATAGTTTGATATTTTAGTTCAATTGTAGTTTCAATAAGGTTTGTTGAAATTCAACTCTGTTACCAACTAATTATATTAAAGTTTTATTTATTATTAATCTCACTAAGAGTTTTAAGGGTTGTATCTCTTCTCTGAGAGTTAATTACTATTGTTTAGCATTTCAAAGTAGTCCTCTATAAACACGTATTCATCTCTTGTCGTAAATAGATGAGCTACATGAACCACAATGAAGTTCAGTCACAGGTTTCCCGAAAAAGAAACTTTATTACATAATAGACTTAAAGAGTCATATAATTAAGATTAACGAGTGAACATCGTGTGATGAGAATTTTATTACTGAAGAGATTAAGCTCTTACTTTTAAAGCTTACACTTGGAAGTGATATGATTCCATGTGCCGTGGAGTTCTGGATTCTCATGATTCTTGGAACTTCGTAGACCATGAGATTTATTTAATATAATTTTATTTAACTTGACTTGTTTTAAGTTCGTAACGATGAAATTTTACATCCATTATTTTCATTCAATTCCCGATGGATTAGAGTTTTGGAATTTTGTGCACTTATGTGTTGTAAATGAGAGTAAACAATTTTAACATTTTCTGAACTTAGTTATCAGTCAATCGATTAATTAATTAAATCTTATTCTATACGAATGTTACCCTCTGGGTGTGAATTTGAGAGGAAAATTGATTTTAAGATTCCGTTATATATATACTAATGAATTATGAATTTAAAATTAAAAAGTAAATATAATTAAAATTAATTTTAAAAAAATCAGCATTTTAGTGCACTTATAAAATGTATTTTTAAAAACTATTTTTATGAAATTTATCATTCTCAATTATGACCCAAATTCTATCTCACCTAAAATTATCAGCCTGAACTCAGAATGGTTCATTACTTATTTAAATTCCTTTGTAAAAATAGTAAATGGATGGATATATTAAGGAGTGAAATGGCATAATTGTCACAATTATAAGGAGGAGTAAAAAATTGAAAAAAAGTTGGATTTTTATGGTTATTTATATGATTCGAAACAGATATTTTTTTCAAGGGATTTATAAAATTTATTCAAACAAGAAGTGATTGCTTAATTCTGAGTCTGATTTTATCCTGTAATATTGAAAAGTGTTGATTCAACTCAACGTCTGGGCTTGGTTTGAGCCTTCATGGTTTCTATTCCGGATAATTTATTTACTTGTCCTACGCATTTAATCTCTACTACTAATAAAAGCGAATGTGTGTGAGTTTGTGTTGGTGCTCTACAGGGCAGACCGCTGTAACTAGAACTACGAAATTTGGCACGAACATTCTTTAGAGAGTGGGAATGTGCAGATCGCAGCCGCTTTATTGAAATTTTAATTAATTAAAAATTAAGCTAAATTTTTGCGTTTTTCCTTAATAACTTCCGAAAATATTACAGCACAAAATTATTTTTACACCATCCGAAGATTTAAAAAAAATTATGTTTTAAGTGATATCAATTAAGTTGTCGTACAATTTTTTCTCTAATTTTAATAAATTTTAAAAAATATTTTTGGGCATAATTTACAACAGTGCTTTTTATTGGTTCAACGCTTTTCAAACCGTTTTCATTGTTTAAACAAATATTTAATTGCGTGCTTCTCTTCCATTGTTGAAAGATAAGAAAATATCTTACTGGATTTTACTTTCTTCTTTTATTTAATAAATTTTTCTGTGAAATCTGTAAAGGAAGTGCTCAAAATAGTAAGTAAAGGAAATAATCCAGTAAACCGGAAAGAATATCGGTGCTATGCTTTAATTCTTTTTATCAGCTTGTTTTAAGCCAATTAGCTCGCTGCTGGACGTAAAATTTGCCACGCCAATTTAATGTTGAAATCAAATGCGTATTTTAAATTAATGTAGATAAGGAACAGAACAAATGCCAGGCTACGAAATGTCTATAGCAATTTGAAGTTTAAAACTGCTTTGCTAAGGGAACCATGAATATAAAAATATGCATAAGAGATTCAGTTGAAATTTCATTTTCGGCGATCAACCTGGTCGCCGAAGGCGGCTAATGATAACATAAAATAAAATGGGAGATATCTAAAAAATGATCTTTTAACACTTACGTCATCGTCGTGGTCGAAGGCATTGAACACGTCATAAGGCAGACACGAGAGGAGATCGATGATGAACCAGCTGCGCATGTAATTCATGCGAATGATCTTGGGGTCCGAAACCACTTCCCCTCCGGGCCCCACAAACGTCGTATGGAAGTTGAGGACAATGTCAATGAAGAAGATGACGTCGACGATGCTGTCTAGAACCAGCAGAGACACGTCCTCCGAGGTCTTGTTTTTGAAGGCCACATTGTAAGGGACCATGATGGCTGTGTAGAAAGTGAGGCAGAGGATCACCCAATCCCAGATGGCTTTGAAGGCGCAATAGTGTAGCAGAATATGAGGCGGGGTTTTGGGAGCTTCTTGACGATACTGAGGCAGGACATCGGAATTCAAACTGATCATCTAAAGAAACAAAGAAATTCTGTAATATCTCGGGACTGACATTAATCCGGATGCCAATTGAAGAAATTGGTATTACTTGATTTGAAAAGTGACTGCCATCTTGAACTGAAAAGATCTCCGACGTTTATACCCAGATTCAAGTTATGCTTCAAATCAATGACCTGAAAGTCCTCTATTTGTAAAGCTGCTTTTCAAATCATGCTGGAAAATTGATCAGAGAATAAAAGTAGCTAAAAAATTGGGTTAGAAGTTGTTACACACTCTTAAAACGACGCCAACACACCAAGTCTAATGCAAGCAATAAGGTTCAGCGGTCAAGGTCTTGGAACGATGATATACACTTTTGGATATGATAAATTTTTTTGAGTGCGCAGCTATTCAATGTTCAAATGTAGTTCGATTCAATTTCATTTTTTCCATCCCTTCTGTTGGCTATGCTGAGAGCGGGCTAACAAAATCAATAGAATTGCTAAACCGACTGAAATTATTTTAAAAATTCGTAATTTTGTTCTTATTCTTAATGTTTACTTTTCCACACTGAGAGTTCGATGATCTACGAAAATGTAAAAGAAATAAAAACGAGAAAAAAGACAGAAAATGAATCAATAAGCAAGGCAGACGTACAACAGGGCTGCACACCAAATTGTTTCGGAAAGCACCAAAATTCGTTCACTGCGCTCAACTCAGTGATATGAAGTGCGAAGGTGAAAAGCAGCCCTTTCCATCTTCGAACTTGGCCATAAGTGGATTTTTAAAAGCTCCAGTTTGTTGCTCGGTAAAATAATGTTTTTTTCTTTTCTAACGCACATCGAAGTTTAGCCTTCGCGTTCTTGATTTGTTTTTCATCGATTTCCTTCATATACTTTGTTTGGGTTTCAGTTTCGCCTTCATGATGCATCTACTGAAACTTAGCTGTATACGTATTCGCTTCACTCATCGAAAAAAGATACATCGGTAAATTTCTAGAATACAATTAAGATAATTAGAATTACAAATCTGGGATATTTAAAGGTGAAGATATTTTTTATAAATTGTATTCTCTTGAAAAATTTCTTTCGGCATTTCTCTTTCTCAGCGGACGAGCTGATATAGTGGATAGTTGTCGAAGGTGTACATTTTGAAGAATTTTTGTAAATACTTCAATTGGTTCAATACTTCAATGTACTATTTGTCCAATACTTCATTTGGTTCAACATTTCAATGTATTATTTATCCATTTTTTAAATTTAATAAGTGTTAAAAATACATTATTTGTTATGATTCCGCCCTTTTAATAACATATCGTAATATATGTATTATCCCTGATATGTACATCAAAAGACTGGATGAAACAGCAGTCAGAGGTATGAAAAAGTAGTATAAAACAATAAATTTGCCTTATAATATCTCTGTAAGTTTTGAAAATAGAATCGTGAAACTTAGTTTATGCATAGATGAGTGTATGAGAAATATTTTACTAATTGACACTTATACACTATGGGGACCGCATAAAAATTTAATTTTTTAAACTTTTTATTAATAACCTCCACAGAGACCAAAGTTCTTTCATCTAAATTCCCACCTTATTTATATGTATAATTTTTTTCTGTGATAAGTTTAATTAGATTAACGTCCCATTTTGAGGCAACGTAAGAGATATATTGGGATAGAAGTCGTAATTTTGAACCTTAGTCAGATGACGAGGGAGACAAATGAACTGGCATCCCCTTCCCCAAACTACCGCACCACATCATTGGGAGGGTATTTGAGCTTCGAGCCCACCATCCTCTGATCCCAAAGTCGAGGGGTATTGTGGCCTTTTTCCAATGAAATAGCGTTTGTAGGAATAACAGTGAAATTTACCAAAAGGAAACATAAAAGAAACAGAGTTCTTTATGATGCGCAAATTCTATTGCTTTTCAAGCGATAAAAATATCAAAATTTCTCCAGAAAGTGTGGATTTATTCTACATGCCATTTATAGAAAGTTATTCATACGAGAGTCGTAAAAGAATTTCACAGCTGAAGTGCAATAAATATTTATGCGCAATAGCATATTTTTATATTCTAAATGCACGATAAAAGCATTGATATTTTATTATGAATTACGGCAGAATATTTGTCTATAAATGCGAAGCATAGTATGATAGTTCATCTGACCAGTCGGTTGCATATATTGGAAAAGGGCAACCAATTTTGGAATTGACTACTAGAAAATGGTTTGCCTTGTGCTGTCTGAACCACACGTGTTGTGAGTCGCCGAGTATACTAGACGAATTTTCTTTTGGCATAGATTAAAAAACAAAAACAATCAGAACGTCCCATTTTTGCAGCAATAGAAGGGAATCTTTTTGGACTTTTTCTCAGCTACAGAAGATACCCACAAATTAATTGGCCTCTAAAGACTATTTTTCCTACCAGAAGTCTTAAGGAACTCGCTTAGAGGCACTTGCAGTCCCCAAACGTAAAACAACTCAGTCAGCTAAATGCATTAACATGTTAAGTGCAAAATAACATTTTTTCTCAGTCTTTTTTAGTCAAGTAGCAGTCCATACTTAACTGGTTTTAGTTTTTCAGAATTTAGCTACAAAATATCTCAGAAAAAATGTGATGATTTTTTTTTCACTTCACAATACCATGGCGCCATACCATCTGAATAACATGGATAAGAATAATCAATAAAATGAAACATGATATATCAGAGGCTGGTCTTTAACAGCCAATCAATAGAAAATAAATCACGAAAGAATAAAATTATTTGAGTTTGAGAACGATCGAAAAGTTCTGAGGCCGAAAATTTTAAAGTTTTTTAATTTGAAAACAGTTGGGAATAACACAATCAGAATTTTAGCTGAAAATTTGTCAAATGATACAATGCGTGTGAAAAGACAAGTCGTGTCTTTTGTTTGGAGTTTCGAAACAAAATAGATTAAAACAGCGCATAAATTTATTTGTACTATGCATTAATTATATTTATTTTGAAGCTAGATACCTGCTGTCAGCCTCTAACGATCCTAAACGGAAACTCTTTGTCAATCCCTAGGAACTGACATACTACTAAATAAACTTAAAATTCACTGTCACTTTCAAGGGACCGATGCCTCCTAAGCGAAACATTCACTGTCTGCTCCTAGGGACAGACGTCGCTTTAACTGAAAGTTCACTGTTCATCTCTAGGGACAAATGTCTCACTTGACATGTTAATCAATGACGTATGATAACATGCTTTTGCATTTGCTAGAAAAAATTGTGTTTGTCAAAAATTAAGATACATTTATTAAAAATCAAACGCAGTCTAGCTATTATGAAGGTACAAAACTAGCAACCAATGGTACAATTATTTTAAAGGTTACTTTCAAAATTTGTTCAAGAGTGATTTACTGAAGGAAATGTTAACATATCGAGAATAGATGGATTTAATTTACAGAATTTTAGTTATAGGACGAATAAAAGGTTGAGACAAATTTCCTCAAGACAATAACATCTCGAAAATTGGTACCTGTTAAGTAATAAAAGGAAGAATAATGAAAATGCAAATTAACGTGTTAGTATTTAAAGTCTTAAAATAACAGTTTGAAAATCTAGCATAAAGGACTGTAAACTATTTTCAGGCATTTAAAAAGAACATGAATTGCTTAGGATCAATAACTGCAGTAATTTTTTAAATAATAGTTAATGATGACATGGTGCTATGAGAGAAAAAAAAGACAAATTGGGACAATATATACGCATAACTAAGAGGTTTAGTTTAGCTCAGTTATATTAATGTAATATTTTCAAGCAATACGAGTGCTATTTTGGGACGAAAGTCGTAACTCTGAACCGCGTTCAGATGGCAAGGATGACACCTGAGATGGCACCCTCTCTCCAGACTTCCGCATCACACTAGTGGGAAAGACGTTTGGCTCACGACGTCAAATCCTACGTGAACCAGGCTCAAATGCACGACGGGTCTTTGGAGGAATAGGATATGAAATCTGGAAACCTCCGGTCCCTTAAACTAGATCTTACCACCAGGCTATCGCTGCACTTATAGTACCAGGAATAAGGCTTTTAAGCTGTTGTGAATATTTCATTTTTTGAATACTATGAGGCGCTAACAACTGTCTCTCTCATGAATACGCAAAAAACAACTGTTTCGAGGGCTTAAAAGTGAAATATGCCAACAACTCTACATGGCAGATAGATGCATGATGTGTCACCTGATTATTACTTTTGGGTTCGAAAAGAATCTCAGTAGGGTTTCGAAATCCTTCAACATTAGAGTGAGAAATATAATTTTTTAAACATAATTTGACAATTCTTAATTTGGTATTATTAACATTTGTATATAACCCCCTATGTAACATTTATATCACATGCGCTATTACTGGTGGCTAAGTGCCTAAATTTGCAACAAAATGCACCCTTTGCGCCATGCAATAGTCGGCATCATTAATTATGAGAAAAAATAGCAGTCCGGTAAAAATTGTTAAGTAGCGTATATTATCGGGAGAAAAGCCAATGATTTGACAGCGGAATGACGCCAGATCCCATACAAGTGCTCTCTTTGGAGGCCATACAGAAAATCGGATTTAAACTTTTCGAACATCCTCTTTAGAGCCCAAAGTTCACGCAGTGAGATTTCGGGTTGTTTTCGGATCTGAAAAGGCATCTGAAAGCCATAAAAATAAAAGTTAATTATCTAGAGATATTCGTCAGAGGTGGGTTTCAAAACTCCTGTAAAACATCGGCATTATTTTAAGAAATAATTGCTGTGCAAAAGTACAAGATGTAGGAATGAGATAAAGAAGTTTTGAAATGATATCTTTATTTGCTTCTTGATTTTGTAATAGATCGTTGCGTACTAAAGTAGAAATTAGTTCTTAGAAATTAGTTGCCGAATATATTTTCTTAAGAATGAATATAAAGCGAATGGGTCACTTTTTATTCTTTTTAAATTTTTATTCCTTAAGAATCGATAATAATAAAAATCACATTGACTTAAAACTCTGTTTAAGAAGTTCTAACACTCTATTTTTATCAGCTAACGGGGATGAAATTTTTTCTTTTGTGTAGGAGGAAAAGAAATTCTAGAGCTGTTTTATATCCTATTTTCTGATAGATTGGTAGAATAGTGTACAAAATTTCAGCAGAACAATTGGTTTGAAGATGTGATGCGTTGTCTTTTGCCCTGAGGGATGCAGGACGTTTTTCCATGATTGATTTTGCTTGATCATTCGCTTTCGCTCCGGTAGCTTTAAGCAACAAGATAAAAATTTTTGGATGGGATTTACAAACGAAAGAATATGTAAATTCAAAAACGTATTTCCCCACTGGGAAATGAAGAAAATAACTGAAAAAAAGAAATGCCCCACTGTAAATTATTAAGGAAGGGCATTTTTCTCCCTTCATAGTTATTCAAGCTATTCAAACTTTAAAAGCATTCTTCTCAAGTTACTAATATTGTGCCGTGTTGAAAGATTTTAAAGAGCAAAAAAGTGCTCAAATTGTGTTTAGCGTTTTCTTTTAAGCGTTGATTATGCTGGTGGCACTTTTGTTTTCTTTTTGATTAGAGTGCATCACTTATTCAGATTTTGCCGTATTCAATTCATTAAATAAAGTTTTGAGGTAAGAATACATCGACGAAACCTTTAATAAGCAATAAAAATAAATACACGATGCTTGAAAATTAATGAGGTTATCATGTTTCTTATCGATAAAAGAGTCTTATATCTTATAAATTGTGACGAAAAATTGTCAACTAACTTTTTGTTTCTTGTAATATCCCACATTTAATATAACCGTACCCCAAAGTTCTATGGACATGTTCACATGAGCTTTTAAAAATAATAATATGATTAGATGCATTTATATTTATCTATATCCTTGAATGCTTGCGAATAATGATCGTTATGATCATTATTCGTAATTATGTTATCATAACGATGATGAATCGTTATTTTTCATATGAAATATTTTTGAATAGCATGAATTCCTTTGATAGTTTAAAACAGCAGAAAGCTTTGGAAATTACGTATTATAGAACTAAATAAAATTTTAAACCAATTTCATGTTGCTGATTTACCTGTGTAACATAAATTTTCTGCAAACTTTTGTAAATTGTTAAGACAAATAAAGGACAATTATGATTAAAAACACTTTCGAAATAATAAAATATTGGGTGCCCAAGAATATCTTTATTATTTAAAAAATTATTTACAAATATATGAAAAGGTGGAATGAAATGCAGTTTGCGGCAAAAGAATGAAGAAATTTAGCATTTTTTTCTAGTATCAATAGTCCGAGGTAGATGGTGCTAATTACTAGGCAGTTTTAATAAGAAACGAAAATGGCAACTACTCTCAGGAGAAGGCGCAGTGTATATAGTGGTCAGCGGAAACAAAATCACCGGAAACCGTGCAAAGAAAGTTTCGCCTGATTTTACCATAGAAGTCCACCAAGTGTGCCTTCAATTTATGCATAGATGCAGAAGTTTAATAACACATGAAAAGTTACAAAACACTTGGCGGGAAATCGGTACAGAATGGACATCCTTTGTGCAGCTAAAGGATCTCACGTAGAGCTGCACAGAATGTATTGTAAAAAAGAAAAACTGTTAGATTTCTTCATTATTTTGCAACAAACTGTGTTTCATTTTACTTTTTCGTATTTTTGTTATTAATGTTTCGAATAATAAGGATTTTTCTCGGACACCCTATATATTTTATTTTAGCTTTTAGATTGCATGAGGATGCTATCTCAAATATCCCCCTAAAAAGACGGTTCTAACGAAGGAGCTAGAAAGTGCTTTTACCCTTTTCAAGCATTTGGAAGATAGCATTTGCAGTCTCTTTCGACCTCCCGTGCCAGTTGCATTATTAGAAATAATTCCAGCTATCACACATGTAGTGACACAGTAGGACGGAAATGAAAAAATATGTACATGGTTATTAGAAAAGCAACATAATAGTTCCTTGAGGGGAATGAAATCCTACGGATTTTGTAGTACAAAGTCTATACCAGTCCATATACAGATGGCAAGTGCTACTCCTACAACTTCTATACCGCCCGTGAGGAAAAGATTAAGGATCCAATTCACAAAATATTCAATTCAAAATCATGAGAATTATAAAATTTAATTCCTAATTCATCATAAAGTATTCATTGCATTTTACTATAATAATACTATGCTGTAATAGGAATGGGGAGAATATAAAAAAAGACACAAATAATTATTCATGATGTTTTTAAGTTGTTTTTAGTTAAGTTTTTCTTTTTCTGTCTTTAAAGAATATTTCTTGCTTCTCCTCATCTTAACTTTTCGAAAGACTATAAAGCCCCGGGAAAGAAATTAAAGCTTCAAAAATTAAGCGAAGTATTGCGGAAGCTTTTCAATTTAAAATAAAAGTGTGACATTTATTTAATTAAGATGAGTAGTTGAAAGCAATGAAAACAATTTACATAATAAATTCAATTGATTCATGAATAGAGCTCATCGACATAGCCGTAGGCCACATTATCAGCTTTTATCACCAAGAATTTTGAGTACTTTCCTAATAATAGCGGAATATTGATTTTATAGTCATGCATTTTTTGTACCAATTTGAAGTAAAATTTATGTTGTAAACTTCCGATGAAAGTGAAGATTTCTGTTTGGGAATCACAATCAAAGGGAACACTTCTGACTGGAATCACAATTAAAGGGAAGAATTCTGTGTTTTTTGTTAACAATTAAAAAAGATATTGATATTAATAATGAAATGTGCTTTCTGTAGCTTTATTGCGAAAAATGTTTTAGAGACGATGGCAAACTAAGCAAGAGCTAATTTTATTTGTATCGTTACAATTGAAACGGTTAAAAAATGCAAATAAAGTTGAATAATAATATATCAAACTACTTAAAATACATTTCTTATAGAAATGAAATAAATAATAATTCTATGCATATTCTTGAAATGGAAATTGGAAGAAATGTTGGAATTTTACATAAAAGCATAAGAACGATTTTATTTTTTGTATTTTATAACCCTAAAAATAAGCAACACGAAGAGATTTGCAATGGAATCGTTTTCTAAATTTTCTGAATCGAAATTTCTATTTAGAGAAATATATAATATTTAAATGCAATTTTTCTAAAAAATCACTCGAGGAGTATTCTATGAAATAATACAGTGAAATAATTTCCTACTGATTATGAAGAGTATTCGAATTCTCGAGGAGTTAACCATTACCTTTATTATTCTATTAATAAAGGGATAATTAGCTTCTTTAAATTGAAAATTAAATTAATTAAAACTTACTTCTAATCAAGCGTTTTATTTAAGGCCTGTATACAAATGAGGTGTAATAGGTAATTTTTGAAGCATTTAAGTGCATAGAAACCATATAAAAATCTAGGCATACATTTGAATATCTTTCTATACATTTGAAAATCTAGTCGGATGTATACATTCGAAACCAGAAGCAGGTACAAAGCTGCTATGTTCTAATTTAAGTGTAATTTTTGAAGCATTTCAGGGCTTAGAAACAATATAAAAAGCTAGCAGACATTTGCAAATCTAGCATGCATTTGAAATATTTCTATATATCCGTTACACATCCCCTTTAACTTCTAAACGGTGACAGCTTAGGCCATAAAGTTGGTGTCTAGGTATAGTAAAAAGGCTATGCGCTACTCGATGAGTCAACTTATAACGCCATCTATCGGCAAATTTTGGAATTAGCTGTCCTATCTCGAAAATAGTACAAGATACGGGAAAAAGGTCAATCACAAAATTGTAGAGCGTCTTTGATTTAGCACAAAAAGATACCTTGTCCACATTAATACGAAGAAATGAACATTTAAAGTGCACATTTTTTTTTCTCGATTTCCGAAACTGTGACGTCTCTAAACGGGTTAAAACGAGAAAAACAATATACCTTTATTTTCGGTGTTCAAAGTGCTCTCCGTCATCTACAATGCAGATTTGAGTTAATGTTTAAATTTCAGTTTGCACACGTTTTAGCATATAGCTGGTGCGCAAACACAAGCATCAGTAATACATCCTGCAATGTTGGTGGAAAGGTCCATACATCTGCTGTTTGAGTTATTTCCACAAGAAAAAGTATAATGGGGTCAGTTTTTGCCCAAAAAATAACATTTCCTCCTTTTATTCGTGTCATATGACGTCAAAATTTCGGAAAATGAGAGCAAACAAATGCGTTTTTTTCTTAGCATTATTGCACTCAAGGCGTCTTTTCGTACTAAATCGAAGACGCTCTCACAATTTTCTAATTGACTTTTTTCCCGTATCTTGTACCGTTTTCAAGATAGGACCGCTAATTCCAAAATTTGCCGATAGATGGCGTTGTAAGTTGTCTCATCGAGTAGCGCATAGCCTTTTTACTATACCTAGACGCCAACTTTATGGCCTGAGCTGTCACAGTTTAGAAGTTAAGGGGAGTGTAACGGATATAAGTGGGAACCCTATATTTGTTGAATGTATACATTCGAAACCAGAAGTAGGTACAATACTGCAAAGTTCTAATTATAGTTAAAGCATACTTACATGTGCAATCTGGGACTGTTTAGTGGGGTCTGCTTTGATGGCAGGTAAATGAGAAGAGAACTGCTGGACTAAGACAGAACGACTTCTTGTAACGGATCGAGCGAGGCGAGCGAACTTACTGAGTCCCACTACAAACAGAACAGCTCAAGTAAGTGGCCGTCCATGAAATTCAAAAAAGAGACACTAATATTTCAAAATAAATAACAAAATACATCTTAAAAATAATAATGATGGAATGAATTATTATTTTTTGAGTTGTATTTTGTTATTCTACTTTTTTTGTGGAAAAGGCTAATGCTCATAAGTTCATTTTTTGTTTCTTTCTATGCAATTATTATTTCTATGCTTTACATTGTTCTCATTATTTTTCAGACAGTTTTGGAATTCATATGATTCATTTATGCATGCAAAATATATCCTATTTGAATATATATCGTATATTTGTCTATTTTATATGTAATGCATAAAATAAATGATGCACTTGACTTTTGTTAACGTCAGAGAAATACGCAAGTTTGATGCAATTTGTAAAAACAGTAAAAAATGTAGTAATTATTATAATGTAACGTTTAGAATATATTTAGAACTTTTTATTTAAATTTTTCAGTGATTAAAATCCATTGGAAATTCAAACGTGTTAATGACAAAATTTATTTTAGTATTCATTTATTTTCTTTCTTGCATAAGTACCTAAATGAAATGAACGGAATGAATAAGGTTAAGTTCGCTTGATGTCTCCTCTCGTTCAACAGAAAAAAATCAGTCATACCAAATATATTTCACAGTCTTTAATTCACTTATTCAGTTACTAAAACAAGTAATAAAAACACTGTTTTATTACTTGAGTATTTCTCTGTGTATGCAACTTACATTGCAGAAATGTGTGTTTTCTCTCTATAGAATTTAACAATCCCACATTTTTTGAAATTGAATTAATTTAATCTAATTAAAAACGATAATAAATAAAATTACTAGAGTCATTTTTAATCTTATTATTTGCAAGATTTGCATAACTTTTTAAATGTATCTTGTTTTGTGCAAAATAAGTTTGAACTAATTTTTTATTTCATAAGACAGATTTTAAACGCATTAAAGAAATAATTTTTTTAAAAAGAAATGTCTGAAAAATTCATTGCGATGTTCATTGCAAATTCATTGTAGTGCTTCGTCTACAGGATTCTTTCATTTTAAATTCTTAAGTTTTGATTTGCGATAGCAACTTAAAAAAATCTTTTAATATTAACTCGGTAAAGAACAGGTCTCTTTTTGCTCTTTTTTCTTTTTACTTAAATTTTATGAATATGGAAATTTTGAAAAGTAAGAAATTAACTTATTTTTTTTCTTATAAATGAGTCATATCATTATACATGCCATTGGCAGTTCAGAATATTTTTATTCTATGGTATCGATTGTACACTGTGTCTACAGTTAGATTTAAAAACAAAGAAGAATATATTTGTACACTAATAGATGACAAGAAGAAAAATTTAAAAAAAAATTGTCAGATTTTGATTAAAATGAATGTCATACAATTTAGTCGATGGTGCCTCCGTACTTAATAAAAGAGAAGTGGTGAGTCAAAGAATAAAGATAAAGTTTCAAGGATCCTATGGATAAATAATTATAATATTGAAAAAAATTAAATTTTGCTTAAGAAAACGAAGAAATGGTGCTGTAAAAGCTTAAAAAAGACAATGTGAAAAAAAGCAGTAGCTGTAGTTTTCTGATTAGTTAAAAGTGCTTGTGAATATTTGTGTTTGCACATGCTTCAAATAGGCTGTCTCATCATACTAAGCGACCACTTTGCTGTAGAATGCAACGGATCACAGTTTAACGTGAAATGTCATTTTATCTCTCATAAAAGTGGAATTATCCACGTCAATATTATGCACCGAAATGCTAGAAAAAGAACAGGTTTGTAAAGCACAGAATTACGAATATGTGATAAGACAAGGACTCCGCAAATTTATGTTGATATTCTTGGACATTAAGTTATATTCATACGCTTACGTTATGAATGAACTTTAAGATTTTTCTACCTAATGAACTAAATCTCAGTATGTTGAATAAGAATGGAATTTATAGATTTAGGTGACCATAACAAGAGTTTAAGCAAGAATCATTATTATAAAAATATCGATTTGTTGTGGATGCATAATGCACTTCTGGGAAAGGCCAAACAGGTCAGAATAAACACATGAAAGTTAGAATGTTAGATAACGTACACGTCGTCTACTGTTGAAAATTATTTCCTGAAGTATCAGGGATAGCACTGTATGCCAGCTAAATAAATCTAAATCAATATAGAACTATCGGCAATTTGTGCACTAATTTATATGCATTCAGATTCCATGACTCCACAGAGAGAGACAGGAAACCGTCCATCTGCCCAAAACGTAACTTCTCAAATCACAATACTAATTTTCTATCATCAAGAGTCCATGATGGTATTTCGGAGCCCAGCTGGTATCTTGTCTCGAGACGATCCAACGAGGGAAAGTGACGTAATACGTAATTGGAAAATATAACTTGCCGCTATCCCAGAAAATGTAACCTTAGATGAAGTGATTCTTTAAGTTGAAGATTGGGAAAAGGAAAAATTGATGAAATGCTTGTGCAAATGAGCATAATTATATACCTTTAACTTCTGTAAATATGTGCGCTTTGATGTTTTTATATCCAAATACATTTATGGATATTCTTTTTGAAGTTATCATTAGTGAAATCTCCCGAATTTCCTTCTAAGTCGATACTTATTCACACCAAGAAAGATTCATGAGGGGCATTGCAAATTCATCAAGATGAGATGGAAGTAGGCTCTGAAAGGACCGTCAGGGGTACCATATCACTAAGGGAAAGGTAAACAGTCTTCTTTCTGATGCTTGTTGAAACCCAATTAACGAAATAACATCAGGCGTTGTTGAACTCCTCTCGCACGACAAAGTTCTTTTCAGTCTGTGATGGTCGCGTTTATCCAGAATCTTTATAAAGCCATATATCGGCAATTTACAGGAATATTAACCTGCATGAAACATCCTTGCTTGAATCACAGCTGAGAATCTCAATTTCAAATGCATACTCAAAATGCTATTGTCCCTTCAGCGAGCTCTAACAACTAAACAGCAACGAAAATCACTTAACCTGCGTAGACGCGCGTTCCTTATACTTACTCGAGGGCTCGCGTCGGGCTTCGTAGGCCCGGGGTCTTGTTTTTTAACAAAACGCACAGAAAATTACATTTACTTTGATAGGAAATATTTTTGCACTAGCGTACAGAATATAAAATGTTAATAAAACAATTTTAAGACAAATCTCTTCTTGGGAGCACATTAAATTGAAGAAGATCGATGAATGCCTGTACTTCCAAGGTATTTATGAAAAGGTTGGCCTTCCCATCCAAAATTACCTGAATTCGGCTGGATATAAACATTAATGCATCATATGTCTCAATGATAAGAATTTCCAAGACTTTTGATACGATTATACAACTTTTGCTTCACCAAAATATTCGGGTAGTTGTATAACGATGTTGTGTGTAAAAGTTCTCATATTTTTGCGAGGTTTTTTTTTACACCATTTGCTAATTCCACTTTCCTTGCCGTTTACTACACCATTTTTTAACACCAGCCTTTTTCTAAATAATCTGTGGACTCACAAATATCCCATTTATTCTCTAATTCCTTTTCAGAATTCGACGTATGATCTCTAACTAATTCAACAGCAACAATTTCTTTATTTTCCTCTTTAATCGATTCTGAATTAGTTGATTTTCAGCTAAAAGCTTTTATAATCTTTACATCTCATATTTTTAATTCGAATAGCGATAAAAAGTCGCGATCTATTTGTTCTCTTTACCAATCCTCCACAGAAACTCGAGTTTGCGCATCGGGCTTCGTAGGTCCGACCGTCTGTTTCCTGAGTTAACAAATGAGGGAAAATTCTTGAAATACCTGTGGTCAGCAAGTAAATGACCTTGAATGTAGCTGCTGTGAATCTGAAATTTTTTCGTTCAGAGGTTCAATTTCTCTAATAAATTCTTGCAGGCACCGGACCTCGCAGACCCGATGCGCGTACTCCCGGGTTAATAGCGAGAAATTTCCGTTTTCAATGCTAATAGTGCTTTTATCTTAGCTTCTACCGATGGCTGTCGCCTTAGAATAAGAATAAATTATTTGTACAGGTGATGCTTTTCTGAATATTTTGCGTACTTGGATATACCAGCTTTTTTGGTATTTCAATTTACACCAATCATTTTCAATACATCATACATACGCTTTCATAGGGTCACGGTTTGTTCTAGTGAAAACAAGAACATGCTTTGTTTTTCTGATATTTGAATTCATCAATTTGTATTTTTTCTCTTTCTGCATATAAGTTTTGTAAGTTATAAAAAACGCATATAAGTTTTCTTCCAAAATGCGTAATCTACTATTTTGAATCAATCGCCATTTTAAAGTGTGATAAAACACTAAAAGTGTTTTCATAGTTTTGAGAAAATTAATCATACTGAATCAATATTACATATGGATTAGAAATGATGCGTGCTTTAAAATACATTTACTTGTTTTGCAAATAAAGTTATTTAAGCTAAAGAATATTAACAAAAATGTAATTGCATTTCACCGAATGAAGTTTTATTTAGAAACATTGAAACAACTCCACTTCAATTACAGCTGCTTAGAATTTTTATGGAGATATTAAATGATGGATTAAGATGATTAGCTTATGGTTTTCCCATTGCTTCCCAATCCTGTATTTCAGTGTATTCTTTAAAATACAAGGTGATCATAAAATAAATTTGCCTGTTCAGAGTATTCTGCAGCTGCAACTAATAGTCAGAACGATACCAAGATTTATGCACATGTTATTTAAAGTATATGCTTAAAGGCTTTGCTGCAAAAAAGGATTTTCCTATAGTCCTAAATTTTCTATAGTCCCTTTTCCTATATTTTTACAGCTATATGCATAGAAAAATATCAGATTGTTGATAAGCACCTTTATTTTAGAAAAAAATATCAGACTTTTCAGGAATATCAGATTACTCTATATATTTCCCATTGCAGATTTGAAACCGATGAACTGTGTTCTCAACCACTGGCTGTCAGCAGCAACCCGTGATATTTCTACACATTTAGTATGATATTGTTTTTTGGTTCCACTATGGTGGTAGTTGTTTAACGATACGCCACGTTCCTAAGGTATCTCCACAGCTAAAAATCACAAGAAGTTACGTTAGTTAGGATAACGAGAAAGTCAGGCAACTGAGAAGATCCGAAAAACTTACTCTGTCATTGGTAAAGTGTTGATGTGACACATTTTGCACATTTACCTTCCAATGTGTTAAGGTGCCCCATCTTACTCTAAAGTTTGGTCCAAGGCACTGTCTTTGTTACAGCTGAAGTATCACTAAGTTCTGCAGCACGTCATGATATCTAGACGCTGTCACAGAATATGTTTGATAACTATTTATAGTAATTACTCCAGAGAAGAAAATTTCCAGGATAAATGTGGATGTAAACCTGCACCAAGACACTGACATATAACGAATGCAGAGGAATGACATGAAAAAAGCGTAGATTTTCCTTCATCTAAACACGACAATTTTGGATGTTCACAGCCCATAAAATAAAAAAGTGTTTCGTCGCTCTATATGATGTCCCATAACCTGAATATATCAAATTTCATCCACACTAGAAAGGTAAAAATCCTGAAGAGTGTCTTTTCTATCTGCCACTTGCAAGATTTTCTCGGCAGCGACTGATCTTGTGTATGGGAAAAAAATGAACTATAGTTTTCAAGATCTTTCAAACTGTGATGGAGGATAGATCTAACTGTCGTGAAACAACTCGGGCAGTGCTGAAACTGAACCCTATAATGACGATTTTGGCGGTTTCGGGCAATTATATTCTTAATATTTAACAACGAGGAAAGTCGTTTCTTTCTTCAAGGATTAAAGCGTTCTCCATTGACAACTCAATGATATAAGTGGAAAAGTGTTGAATAATATGATCGCCTAAACACTTTCATTCTCTCCCAGGTTGATTGTTTAAATTTCTGGTTTCTTCAACATCTTCTCCATTTTTCGCCATGTTTGCTGTGACATTGGTCCAGGTCATAATCTCCCGCCCTCACAGGAAATTCACGAAGAGCATTACCAATATTTCTGTAAGAAACATTTGACCATCAAGACACGTGTTTGTAAAGTCATCGTCATCACGACCGTTACTTATAACCCCTTCTTAGTTCATACGGATTATAAAAAAGTCTGATGGCAGCTGCGTTCTTCGTGTTATGAAAATGAGTATTTATTTCTCTTTCTATAAGGAGTAAAATACGAAGCTATAATTAAATTTGGAAACTTCCTAAATAAAAAATAAGCTAAGAAGTTAATAGTATATGTTTTTATAAAATTATTTAAACTTTTAGAAATTGTGTCCTCTATAGAAACATTTATGAACTAATTTTTTTTATTACAGAATCGTTTAGCGTATAATTTGCACAATATGTGTAAACATTTTGGTTTAAACCTTACTATAAATTGAAGATGCAGAATGCTTTGAACGGATCAATTTAACTTATGATCACCCTGAATCATAGCGTATATTATCCTCTTTAACATCTTTTTTTATTTTTATTATTCCTCACTTTGAAGGAATTTTTAATACAAACAGCATTAAATGTTCTTCGAATATTTTTATAAAACTAACTAAATTAAAGCATGATTATTGAAAAGAGAAAATCAAACACAAGAAGTGCTTTTAGTGCTGTTTAAGTGAATAGTCAGTTGATTATTAGTATGAAAAGATTTGTATTGTATAATAGATGAGATAGTTAAAAGAACTATAAACTATAAAAGACAGAAAATGGTTCTACCTTAAATGCAGTGAAGAGAGTTCGCCATTCATGTAGATTTGTGGCCATCGTTTTACTCCTACTACTACGTTTAATTAAAGATTCCATCTAACACGTCAGTATGAAAATACTTGTTGTATGAACATATCTATACAATAAATATATCCATTCCTATTTTGCCTAAATATAAGACTAAATTTCTTCCTTATGAGATTTTATAGGCGCAAGGAAACGTCTTGGAAATCATATTTTAATTAGAAAACAAACAGATTTTCTAAAAATAACTGAGATTTAGAAGAAGAAAAGTCGTACAATCTTCTTAAGATTTAATTAGCATTCGGGTGGATATCCTGCAAAATACAATATGGGGAAGCTATTTTTCTTCAGCCATGGCATAAAAACTTGAAGCAAATGAAATTATTATCTCAGAATTCTTAAACACTTTCATCAAGCCGTTATTTAAAAAATATTTTGAATGAACTATCATTATCTTTTTAATTGTTTTGTGAGCAATCAAAATTCTTTCAAAACGGAAGAATATATTTTTAAAAAAAATCATAGATCTCTAACAGAAATGGAGCAGAAGTGAACTTAGATTTCGAAAATGATTAGCAAAGCGGATAGGCTGTATTCTTCCATTTAAAACTTAAAAATTGAAATATTTTGTTAGTTGTACCGAAAAATGGAAACATGAGCGGTGATCTGCATTTTTTTAAAGAAGCTAATATTGTATTAAAACAACATTAAAATTAAAACTATTTTAACTAGTTAAATTTAAAGCATTCCTTCTGATAAAAGAAAACATTTTTGGTCTGAAGTTCATATTTTCAAAAATATCCTAAATGAAGAATGTGAAGCGAGAGGGAAAGATGAGAATTGTTATACCTTAAAATCATCATTACCATAGTTAACAAAGCAATTTTGTATCTAAGAAATCGTTGAAAGCCTTTCTAGTAGCAAAAACAAAAAAAAAAATTAAAGGCTAAATATTAATTGAAAGTGAAAGCAACAAAGAGTCCTATATTTGAAACTTAAGACGATTCCTTGCAGTTTACTTGGGTAAATAATGATTACCCATTAAAGAGGATGGCTACCCATCTACATGAAATGATCTACAGCTACCATGCAGAGAAGGTGCAAATTTCTGTAGTATAAACAAACCTTTCTTTTTACCTTTAGTTGTATCTTCTTCAACAGGCTGTTTGAGGGCAGTGATATCTCGGAAAGTGAGAAGGAACAAAACCACAACATCTTTCTCGTTGCGGATTGGGGCTACGTGAAGAAGGAGCCACAAAGGAGTATCTAAATACATACATAGTACATCATGAAAACAAGGTTCCTTGGCAGCCAGTGTATAGAATAGTGCGAAAGTGGTGGTTACCCGTATAAAGAAATGCATTATTAACAAAATCCGGTGATTTGTTATGAGTCATTTCCCTTAAATGCGAACACGGAATGGGTTGCCTTCCTGAAAATTTGGTACTTACACCTGCAGAGAAATCATCTTTCTTTCATTTCGTGCTCTCATATGAAACACTTACGAATGAATGTCTTACTCGTAATTTAAAATAACTCTTTTACTTCGATTTCTTATAATCTTAAGCTAAAAAAATACATGAATGATTAAAATTGAAGGCTGATAACAGCATTCTTGCAATCATTTTGTCATAATTAATGATTGAAATACTGATTAGAGATGACGATACATTTTTTACGAGAACTTGCAACACCATATCTAAATTATGGATTGCTTTATGCTTCAGCAATTTTCAACATTAATACCATTTTTGATATTCCAAAGGCCATTCGTATTCATGAGTATAGCTATTTGTAGTTAGAAGGTTAGAAATTTTTATTTTAAAGCAATTATACTCAATCTTGAGTATTTATGCTATTGAAGAAGTTAGTTGAAGATCACCAGGAGGTAATGCTGGGCACTAAACTGATTCATTAAAATATTTTTGGAATAAAATTAGGGGAAAATTAAACCAGAAAGTCCATGAAAATGAACTACTACTACTCCTTGGAAATCTCCCGGTTAAATCAAGATTGCCTCTCTATTGTTGATAAATTTTATTTCAAAATATGCCTAAACATTAAGGTTCTCAAAATATTATAGAGAACAATAAGTAAGGCACTTTGGATGCAGAAACTGTGTCTATATATAAATCATCCATCGTTTTCTCCTATCATTCCATCTTTTAAAATTATTTTCATTATCTATAATTGGCGGTTTTTGAATTATTTATGTCATTATAAAAGTAAAATAAAGAATCCTGGATACCTGTATACTAATTTTGATGATTTTACAGCTACTCCTCCCTTTTAAAAATATGTCAGTAAGTAACTGGTCCTCAGGAAAACAATCGACTTCTCCAGGAAACCTGAGTAAAGTTTTTCCTGGTAAAATACATTGAGAAACTGAGCTATATATCCAATTGGAGTAAAAATAATTTTCTAAGTCTTTTAAAATTTTCCAACAAATTTTGAGGCATTTTATAGTTTTTTGAAGTTAAGATGATGTCTCTCTCTGCAATGACGTCACCATTTTAAATATCTTTCATAAATATCACTCAACACTGGGTAAGTTACTGGGTAACAAGTTTTTTAGATGATATTAATTCAGTTGGTACTCTTAGTTTGAATGTGTTTGCTTGAAGATATTGAATTACAATCCAAAATTCATTTCAAGTGGTGTTCATAGATGATGAATTTAAATGAATTTTACTTTGTCAAGTATATTCAATGGCTGATTTGCTCTTCTTATGCGTATGCTAATGAATAACAGAATATCGAATAACCTATTTCGAAGTCAATGAGCGACACCTCAGATTCTTTCTGGCGTATCATAGCACAGAAGTTAGCATTACACTGTAAAAAGGATAAATTTTTAAAAATCAGATTTTAAATATTAACTTAAAAGCTCAAAAAGCAAAGCTATATTTAATATAATTATAAACTGGTCAATATCTAGAGATATTGACCAGTACAGATATAGAAACTACTATCTGCATATTTAGGGGAGTCAGTACCCCCTATACCGCCAATGTTAAACTGACCATTTTCGATGTACTTTTTCTCACAATCTATTATAGATACATGTTTGAAATATTTTATGCAGTTTAAGCAGACATTTATCTCTACATTGAGGTGAAAATCTTACATAAATATAGCTTGATTTTTAAAAATATTTTTAACTGAATGTCACTATGATTTTTTCAAAATATGCCGTTTTCTAACACGAGATAAGCGCTATTAAGAAATATTTTTGGAATATCAGAAAAAAATTTCACATCAGCATATACATTTATATGTATACAAAAGGTGGTAAAAATTTCAAGAGCATATATAAAGTAGATTTTGAGAAAAAGGTACACGCAGTTTCAAAAATACCATTTTGAGATAATTCAAGTTAAAGGTAAAAAACTTGTGTTATATTAATCTGTTATATTTTTTTAAAGTTTATTTTAACTTGCTTCTAATATGAACACGAGCAAAAGACTTATATCGTTACAAAGGTCTCAAAATGGAGATTCCAAATATATATATAAAAAATCGAATTTTTGAGAGTATAATGGGTACTGACTCTCCTTAATACTTTTACATTTTCCAAGAAATCTTAAAAGTTTTGACTTGTAAGTGGAAAAGCAAGGACCTACAGTGACAAAAAAGCCTACATGAATTCATACAATTAAAATGCATAATTGTTTATATAAATGTTATAAGTTTTGTCAGTTTAAAGAGAAGACAGATCATATAATGCAAGAGATAATTATTTTAAAAAGAAACTTTCGCATGCTGAGAAACATACATTCCCTTATAAACGAATAAATCTTGCATGGATGTTCTTGTTATGGGATTAAAATTACAAAATCAGTTTCAAGGGAGATAATACAGCATCTAATGTATTTAGAAGCTGTATTATCTCCTCATCTCAAACTTCATAGCATCTAAGAAGTTATGAAACTTATAATGTTAAGTATTTTTTAATATGTGATTTTTAAGAAGATAAGCAATTCCCATATTATAGCACCATAAGAAGGATTGCTGATTACAAAAATTGTAATCCAATTGAAAATTGCAATATGTAGAAATAGAATAATAAAAATTTTTCACATGTCAGGTCGTTGAGGTCACAACCTGTCACAACCTTCACATGTCAGGTGGTTCACTTTGCTTATGAAAACAAATTTTATTTTTTAAAAACTTTTATTGGTTATCTAAAGGAATCATAGGCATCGGATTTATCGATAAATACGATAAAAATCCGATGCCTATGATTTTCAGTAATACCTCAGTTCCGAATTCATTTCAATGATTAACATGACTAATTAAAATAATAATTGAAAGGATAATAACCTCGTTGAATAGTTTAGACTGCCGTAAAGGAAAATGAAGGATAAAAGCATAAACTTATATTAAATAAAGATAAATTATTAGAAGGTTCTTCCCTTTTGCTCAAGCTAAAGTCAAGAACGATGCTAATCATGCAAGAAAATCAAAGAAATCTAAAATTTTTCTTTAAAATGTAATGGCTGAAAAGTAGGCAAATCAATGCCACCATCACTGTCTGGCTGGAATGATCGTAGATATGCTAAGCATTTATTGCAAAGTTCTGGTTGGAGTAAAAACTTCCAAGATTAAAGCCTAAACTGTTTGTTCATTTGAGGAAGTGAACAATGGGTTCGATTCGATGCATCCATTTTTTCCCGCGCTTTTGTTTAACTTGACTTGCCTTTTATTTCAATACACATTTGATGGAACAGATACAGTTTACTGATTTTTTTGTTGCCTTTATCTCACGAATATGTTCGTGAGATAAAGTACGAATACGTTCTGTCTGAAAACTTATCATCACTTAAAGGATAAAAGTTATTTTTTCTTGCGACGAAACTAAATAGGGTAACAACCCTAAGAACTCGTACATGCGTTACCGGAAAAGGGCAAAATCAAATTACAAATCTGCACGCTTTTACTTTCATAAGAACTAACTGAAACATTCGCATTTCCTATTTTATACCTATTTTGTTAAATAATTGAAGCTAGTTTATCTTCCTAATAGTACAACCAATGAAAACTCTTTGTTTATTTCAGCAGCTCAGACATTTCTATCAAGGAATGATGTAAACTCGTTAGTGCCATAACATCATGTTAAACAATGGGCTTTGTGTTTATTAATATTTATTTTAGTAATAAGGCTATGGTAAGAATCAATGTAATTCTTCTGAAAACAAGCATTATCAAAAATTATTGGTTATTTTTTGCGGTTTGTCCTGGAAGTTTATTAGTTATCTAAACATATTTCTACTCCATAAAATTTTTAAACCAAGTTCAGTTGCCTGTATTTATGTCATTAGCATCTCTTGGTATGATTGCTGTAAGTTTGGAGTTTAGTTAATTGGTTCATTGGGTTTAATGGCAAGCCAGGTTTGGGCAAGATCTGCCAAACTTCTGAAAGTTTAGAAGTCAAGGGTGAAAGTTATTTTTCTGGCATGTTTCCTTACTGACCGTTGTCGGATCCAGGGCCGGGGGACTTCCTACCAAGACTTCCGGAGTCCCCTGAGTCCGGAGATCTGGTTGAAGGAAGTCGGGCCAGCACACTGTCCAGTTTGCATCCTGGAAAGAAAAAGGAGCATTTGTTAATGAATTTTTCCGAAATAAATATGTAGGATACAAGTAAAGTGAAACATTCAAAATGAAGAAGAAATTAAGTAAAAGAACAATAAGAGCGAAAAGAGATCAAATAAAAAAAGCATGCAACAAGTGGAGATTACATTGGGTGCGAAAATTACCAGAACTCAGCCACACTTCTTTATGCTTTTGAAATCTGAAACACAGTAGCCTGTGTAATTCTGACTAAAAGCTAAATTTTTTATACCCTGTTAACCTTTCAATCGCAGTTATTTTAATAAAACTCATTATATTTAATAAATGAGTATAGGGACATATAATGATATCAAAAATATATTTTGAACCTGAAAACTTAATTAAATTAAATAATTTAAATCAAATGAATTATTTAGTTTAATTAAAACTTTCTTTAAGTAACAAAAAAGAAATTCTGTTAAGAATTTCATCATAATTCTGTAAATCATCTAATAGGGATTAATCTTCTCAATTAATTTTGCATTAAGAGGTAAAAATGGCGCAATTATTATTTTTGGCGATGAAACCTTTGAATAATTTGTACGTTGCATACAAATTGACTCACCGTATGGTGCATCGTTGTATTTACGAACGGCATTTCTGTGTGTATTACATTAAAAATTTTTTTTGGTTAATTATATATCTGGTATGTGTTGTTTTTCTGGTAAAAGATAGTACTTGTTTTACTTTTATAGGCTTTGTGAGAGTGTTATGAACCTTAAGCATATAACATACGCAACAAAAAACCTATAATAAAATATTCAGTAATGTAATTGAATTATAAATTTATCAATATTTATAAAAGGTTGAATTAGGCATTTATAATTTTGTCATTTGTTAATAATAGTATTAATATAAAGAATAAAAATCTATGAAAATCGCAAAAATATAAATTTAAATAATGAAAAGAGACTGATATTGTTAACTGAAAAAAAAACGAAATATTTGATTGCATTGGAACTATTTTCTTACTAAAAATTATTTTCAATATTATGGGCTATTAGTTATAAACTTACTATATGGAGATTATATTTTGGAATTATTGTCCTTTAGTGCCTTGAAGAATTGAAATAATTTCGTAGTCAAACTGACATTCATTTCAGCATTGAACAATACTTCTTAATCCTCTGACTGCTTATCCCGCGATTTCCGCGGGTAGGGAGTAAGTCTGTTTTCTGCTGCATCCTGTGATTTTCATAAGTTACCGTGTTTGTTTAGGATTATTAAAACGTTGAATCATATTATACTAATAAAGCCTTGCCTATAAATAATACAATACTACAATAAAAATTTTAAAAAATCGGCAGTCAGAGGGTTAAAAGAATGGTGAAAACGAATGGAGAAAGATAAAATTCCAGTCAAATTTGTAGGCTAGATAATATTAAATGTGTACCCAAGAACATTTGTTATGATGTAACGCACATAATGAATATATTGTTTCACAGCTTATTTAAAATAGAAATTTTAAGACCATAATTTTAAAAGAAACATTATAAGTTAAACAAATAGAAGAAAATTAAGTCGGATTTTCTTTATTTCAATAATCTCATAATAAAAATAAATTTCAACTTGAAATCCTTATCTCGCTATGTAATAATAATATATAGCAATGGTAGGGGTTGAATTACCCCCTGCCTATGAAGGGTCGTACCTCTGTCTGAGGGGTCGTCACATGAGCCGCTCGTAATAAGGGCTATTATACGAGGGCCCCAGTGCTTGATTAATTGTCGCGGCTGCTGGGTCATTCAAGTTATCTGCATGCCTAGGCTGGGCGGAGTAATTCAATCGTTTATGGTTATCTCGCAATGTTTTCTATGGTTTAAAAATTTGGCTAAAAGACTTGAAAATTTGAAAGAAAATGATTAATTGCTAAAGATTAATGAAACCATAACTAAGGACGAATTCATATCATCACGTTCTTGGTTTATGTCGAGCTTTAATATATGATGAATATCTTTGAGAGTTTATTTAATTTATTATACGAACAAGAAACTAGAGGTGGTTTCAGAAAAAATTAATGTAGAGCGGCAGAATTTCAAGAAAATTCTTCACAGTACACATTTTTGAGTCTTTTGATAGTTTTAAAATCCATGCATATTTTTTAACATTTAATTATATTTCTCGACGTTATTTAGAAATATACAGAATGTGAAGTAAGAAGAAGCTACCATTAAAACATTTGCCAACAATCGGAACAAATATAAAATATTAAGATTAATATAAAGTGTGAAAATAAATGCTTAATTATTTTGATCTCCAATTCTTAACAAATTTTGTAACTTATGTTTTAAAACTGTTTTTAACGCAATCTTTATATGCGTCTTCCAGCTAATATTCACTCCGTTACAGTTTTAGAATAAAAGTCTTATATTATATCAGTCTTTATTCATATCAAACTTATTATCATTTTTTGAAAAGTGAGCCCTTTTTTTACGAATGCCATTTTGCTACTTCATTCGACAGTACACTCTGTTTGATATTGTCCCGTTTTAATCGACACATACAAGAACCCATTGGGTACATATAATACATCAATGTCCCATGTAATTTTTGTTTTCTAAATTAATCACTACTGTAGTCGCACTCGGGATATTAGCTGTAACTGACCGTGACTGACAACATAAGCAGCGCCCTCTGTATCTGTGAACTGCCAGTAGAGGCCAAGTGACAGACCGATATGGGTTGCTAACGAACAATTCTCTTTTTTATGTTTTGTTTAATTTTGAAATTATATGTGTAAACTTGTCCTTGTGTAACTTAAATTAAATAAATAACTGTTGCACTAATTGGACTTTTTACTGAACTATAATCAACCCCCACACTATGAATTAATATGGAATGTAGTTTTCAAATTCCAAAATGAGGCAATTCATTACGTGTGCAAGGCGCGATAAAATACGTCAAAAGGTTAGTTAATCCTATCTTTCTGATGAGGGACTTCAGCGAGCTTGTTAGATGATGCATATAAAGCTAATTTCTTGATAGAATCCAGCAGCATGATTTGAAAGTAACATCACCATTGCTTGCTACATAATATAACAGAACAGAACGCCGTCTCTTACCCCCGTACCCGTGACTAGACCGGTCACTGAACGGTTTGATGGACAAGACACGGGATTTTATTTAAGAAAAAAAAAAGAAAAAGAAAACAAACAGAAAAAAGAAAGAGATATTTACACTATGTACAGCACAGGCATTTTCACTTTTACACTATTAGTTCTTATTAGTGTTCTTTATTTTAGATGTTGTTTTGCTTTTACTTTTTGTAGGGAGGTGGGGGGATGTCTGGTAATTTGGAGCTTGTTGGTTTTATGATGAAAGAATACAAACGTGATACATGGTGGAGTCGACAAGCATATGTATTTTCCAATAATTTAAAGCAAAAAAATTTTTTATGATTCAGAAAACATAATTTCAGCAGATTTTCAGTTGGTATCAATTGAACTCGTGACTAACGCAATTGATAATGAAAATTTATAACAGATTTTAAAAAAAGTGCCCATCTTGTGTGTTACTAAACACAAATCGAATAAGCACACTGCATTTAGGGATCCAAGGTGCATATTAAATGACAATTTTGATTTGATTCAGAACTGATTCATGATACCCAGTTCAACGCCTATCACAAGACTGATGAAATCTATACATTTGGCGCTGTTGTCTGCCACCTTATCAATCTCAAACGCATAATGTTAGATCAAATTCCAAACATATGGACATCTGTGTATGCGGAACAATGAAAGTCTTTTCGAGTTTGAGACAATGTGGTCCAATTTTATTGTTTTATGCAAACACTGTTACTTCGGAGGATTGAAAGCTAAATACATGTGGTATATAATTTATTTCAAGATTGTTTATAATTAATTAAAAATTACTTTCGCATTTCCGGTTATTTTTTTGTTCCTCCAAACACTAAAATCCAGCGTAACATTTCATATTTATATTTAACACCAAATATTGGAACAGCTCATCAAATTCATACGAAGCAAAGCGATAAAAAAACCCACTTGCGTCTGCATATTTTGATCTCGCTTTCGTTTGAAGATGAATGAGCGTTTTAAATTTTCCCCCCAAAATTTAGCAAAATTAATTGATTTATTTGAGACTTTTTTGACATGAAATGCTAAATTTTGTGATACATTCAATTTGATGTGTTCTTGAAAACCTTCTAATTATTTAACAAGTTTGAAATCTTTTTTGACATCACGTTTCAGTCAAGTATTTTAATCCATTTTTGATTTTTGCATATAAATTTAATATTTCTAGACAGTACAATGTCTAACACAGTTTCATCTTTTAAATATTTCAATCATTTGTAGTTTATCTTTTAATTTAAATTATGTGTTTGCAGAAAAGAAGTCAATCTAACTCACTCACTAACTTGAAAAAGTAAAAGTAAGCCTTGATGAATAGTGATATAGATCAATTTTAGTAAAAAAACACACAATATTTACAAGATTTTATCAGATCATTACATTTTGAATTATCAAAGTAGTAAATTTATTCAGTTTTTCTCAAAATTTATTTTCTAATAAATGCATGTTTTATTTTCAGCTTGACTTTCCGAATTTGATATTTTTGTGAATAAATAAGACAAAGAATAAAGACAAATCAATGGTTAAGAATTCTAGAATATTATTAAAAAGGGATGAATAATTTTTATCTCTTACTAGTCATAAATTAGTAAACGTGATTTTTATTAATCTAAATCACTTGTAGTTTTAATCCCTCAAGTTCTGTTTTTACTTTGCACTGTAATGGTTCATTTTGTTAATAAGTATATATTTTCTAACATAAGGTAATGATGTTTACTACTGAATATACTAGAGGTATCGAATACACTTATTATTAAAAACGTATTAACTATATAAAAGCATGAAAACACGAAAAAGCATATAATTTTTAAAATAACAATTGCTCAAGCTGTTATGAACGCATGTTGCATTAATTTGTTTGAACTTAAATATGCTTAATTACATGAAAAATAAATATTAGATGTGTAGCGTAATGTATCAGAATATCAGCTGTTCTGTATCTTATTGGCTGTAAGAAGAGTCTGACTGTGTTTCATTGTCTAGTAAGAATGTGTTCTGTCATTTCTTTTGTCATCCCAGAATTCCATTTTTGACGAATGCAATAAGAACATTCTTATTGAGAGACGATTCAGTGATTATTGTGTCATTGTATTGTCTAATTTAGTGTTGGTATGTTGAATGTAAATAGATATTTATTTTTATAATCTTATCATTCATTACAACATTCACCACATTAAAGATGAATCCTATATAATAACTCAACTGACGTACTATAAATTCTTATTTGAGTAGTTCGTAAGTTAATGAGCTCCTAAATTTTACTTCTGTATATGTTTTGTGAATACAAAATTTCAAAATAATATACTTTCTAAAATAATTGGCCAGATTAATATTAGACATAAGAAAAATATATGATAGGATGAATGAATGTGATTTGATGTACTTATACCTTTTTAAAAGATACGTAAAAGTTAAAAGTATTATCAGATAAATAGCTGAATTAGATTAATAGAAATTGATAGCAATAAAACAAACTTATAAAAATGGAATAAATAATGTTATAGGGAAAAGTGAAAGAGTAATAAAAAAAGAGGAAAAATTACGAGAAAAGGGGGAAAAGTAGTGGGAAAAGTGAAAAAATAATAAGAAAAGTTCAATAAATTCTGAAAGTGAATAAATTAATAAATTACTGGAAAATAGTAAAAAGTAGTTAATAAAGTGAATAAAGCAGTAAATTATTAAAGAAAAAGCTGTTTTTTTCTATATATACCCTAAGTATCGTACTTTCAAATTCCTTCCTCTAATATTCTGTTTACAGTTTTTTTTAGATAATCTGAATAAAAAAAATGAAATATTTTTTTTTATCACACATGCTCTATTTTTAAGTATTTTGTTTGAAATGAACTTGTAAATTCTAGTTAAAATAAATTAATCAACTTGAAAGCTTAATACTTAATATTTTTTACTTACATTTTACAATATGGTATGTCTGGCAGAAATTCTCATCGTTGGAATTTCATAGTAGCGATTGAAAGGCAGAAAAGGAAATTTAGAAGCGCAAAATTTATAAAACATGCATAAAATGAGCGCATCATTCGTGATAAAATTAAGATGACAGGTAAACAATACGTTTTTATTTGTAGCATTTTAACCCTTAAAAGCCCAATTTTTAAAAAATTGATTTAAAAATGTTTTTTGACTTTCATTTCTTGAATAAAACATTGCAAAAATACTTCTAAAAATCGCATTTTGTTTTAAGTATGGTTTATGGGTAAAATTCAATTTATTACCAACTAACAACACTGGGCTTTATTTCAGAAAAAATTTCTTTGACGAAATTCTATAATGTCAAACACAGGAGAATTTTAATAAATAATAATAAGGATAAGGAATTTCCTTCAACATTGTAGAATAAAATATTGTATTCTCAAGTGTTAAACAAAGCTAAAAAAATGCAGCCTCAAGTGGAAAACATCAATTTACTTATATTTTTTTATCAGCACTCAGGATGCCATCTGTATGTTGTAAATTGATTTAATAAAGTTTTCAATATATATCCTATTGGTCTCAACAGGCATTAGAGCTACAGTCTTATTATTCTCGAGATTTTAGAAGACAAAATTGTGTATTTTGCTTAAAGGCAATATACACAATACATTTAAGGTTTAAGCTTTTATGAGGAACTGTAAATATTTACTTTAATGTTTTATATAACAAGGGTTATTTAAGAGCAAGGCATTGTTGCTTCTGCAAATTAAAAAAATCAAAACAATTAGGAGGTTTATTTTTGAGCTCTAAGGAATGATTTGATCATCAGCATTGCTCCCAATAAGGCTAAGTAGGAAATTTAGTCTAATTAATGGTTTCTTTCTAAAGAGATGATGATTAATTCGACTCTAAGACAGCCTTTCATTGATCGGAATAGACTATTGAATGCATGTGTACCGCAGCCATTGACTGGCTGAAGTGACAGGAATGAAGAAAGCTACCCAATCTAATTTGATTCTAATGAAACTTCTATGGCAGACTTTAAACCTTTCAAAGGCCGTTTGAAGTATACTTCCCACTTAATTCATCAATTTTTAAACGTACAAGGTAGGCTATTTTAAAGTTCTCAACAAATTTTTCGATGAAAGGAAATCCAAGACGTTCCAATTTCTTATCTCAAACCATAACAAAGTGTCTTGACTTTTTAATTAATTATTAATTAATTAAATTGATTAACAAAAAATAATGTCATTCAATTAGCTAAATGAATTTCTTTTCTTAAATTAACCTCAACCCCAAAGTTATTTTATTATACCATTACTAGAAAAAAATAGCCCTTCAAAGGGTTAACTCAGAGCTAAGTGTTAAATCATTAAAATACAGCATCTTCTGTACATTTATAAAATGAATACCATCATATAATTTTAAAAGTGGAGATGAGTATTGTTGACATCGTCAGTGGTGAGTATATGTAATTCAAAAAGCAACTTTGGCTTAGTTGTTTTCATTAAAATTTTGCAAAAATAAATTGAAATAAATTAACATTTAACTTCTTTGTATGTAATGTTAGCCTATTTTTTCCGGCTTTTATACACATTGGGGTTTGAGGTAGGAATAATTTAAGAAGCCTTGGCTTGATTTAATTTACTAGGTAAATGTCGCGTTTTATAGTTATGCGAGAGTTATTTTGGGATGATCCTCGTCATTTTGAAAAGCTGTAATATAATAAGGACAGAACCTTAGCTTGCTTCTCACACTCCATGCTTGCACGCCACGGCAGCATAATGACGTCTGACTCGTATGGGCAGATTTAACCAAGTCCGAACACGGCAGAACTTAAGGTCTTCCTGCTCCAACGACAAAAAATTCTACCATCTGGTAACCACGGTTGTCTAGTATATTAGGATGTGTGATAACATCCAAATTCCATCAATTGAAACGTATATCTAACATGTACATGGTGAACTTTATTGCAGGATGTTAGATTGTTTACAGTCACGTAATAAATCACAAAATACTTTTTATCCCTGGTGTGCATTCTATTGGGCTTTCAAGTATTTATTCGCAAATTTACACATGTGTAAGTAAATGGCACTCCTCTGATATCAACTTTCGGGATGTTAAATATAATATAATGAAATGTTAGCAACATTTTATTATTATTTCACAATTTCGGTGCTTGTCCAAATAATAAAACAAGATACTGATTTTAAAAATGGGTGTTCTCTGAATATAATGAAATGGATTTGAAACGAATAAAAAAAATTATATTCCGAAAGAAATAACTAGTTTCATGATCACAACTATCTATACAGCCATATAAACTTCCAAATAACGCTGGTTATCGCATACTAAAATTATGTGTAATTTTATTAGGAACATCTTACTTTGACATATATCTCACTCATCATAATTAAAAAAAGATCTTCTAATGCTGATGGCAGCGTTTTACAGGTTTTGGAGTTATAACAGAGATGTAAATACGTGTCTTAAATCCAAAATAGTCGACATGAAAAACTCTTGAGCAAAAAATATTACAATTTATTTGTTGTTAATATTTTGTCCAATGATTTTTTAATAAGAATATGTGTTTATCAAAACACATAACCATCTGAAAAACCAAGTTAACAAGCATGTTTTCTTTCTTTTGTCTGAAAGTTTAAGGATTTCATGTAAAACTCTGGTAAAACACGGTTTTTCCCTAAGAGAAGAGAATGCACTCCAAATGCATTTTTACCACATAGAGGAACTTTATGGTGCTTTTTTGTCTCGTGCTGACATAATATGGTCGTTGATTCAATGAAGAGTTTCTACTTAGCCTAGAAGAATCGCGTGTAATCCCGACATTATACCGAATTTTCATTGCAGGGGTAGTATATTGTTTACAGTCACGTAGATCGGTAAGTCACAAAAACACTTTTTATCTGCTGAATTTCCGTAGAACCAAAAACAATAAAATCCGGATAATCTGTCTGAACACTGTGACCTGTTCTTGATTAGTGACCTGTGACCTGTTCTTGATTTGGATGGAATGAACATTCCCAAAATTGTTATGACCCGATGAACTAAAAATTAAGCTTTATTTCTCATTCCAAAATATTATTCATAAATGATAAATAGAAATTGTCATTAAGAAAAAAATGAAAAAAAAAATTAATATTGCTAATAGAGAGGAAAATGATCTGAAAATATTTTTAAATATTTCTCTGATGTTCGAAGCTAATAAATATTCTAATTTATTTGCTGTGCATTTATTTAAAAGTCACAACATATTTTTAGCGATAGGGTAAAATGAAATTGTGTAAGATATTATGTCCAAATTTATTGATCGCATCACATTTTCCCTATTTTAATAATGAAAGTTGAATTATCTTCCATATGAAATTACAAACAAAATTTTATTAGTTCTCCGTTAATTTAAATTAAATTATTCAGTTCATAAAATTCTTTTTTAAAACAGTGAAAATCTCTAGATTACAATGAAAGTGTTTTAAGCCTCGTCTCACTAAAACCATATAGTAAACTTAATAAAATATTTAAATAATTATCACTAAAATATTTAACTAACCATATAATAACGCAGAATCATCATTAAACGCCTCAAGTGAATTTCAATTCCGAAGGAATTTTATAAACCGATACAGTTTTTTATTTCTGCAAAAGATGGCGCTGACTTTCTCATGCTTTTAGTTTCATCAGCATCGGAGAATCGGAGAGGTTTTCCCGGAACTGATGCTAGAAGCTATCGATAGATTAATACCCTCCTTGAAATAAAAAGCATACAACCGGCTTGCGTTCGATACCAATTTAAAACGCAAATCCTATTTCCGTAAAATTTGATAAACGTCAAGTACTAATGCTTCATAAAGCATCATGTCAGGAATCCATGTTTTTAAAATATGAAAAAGAATAGATGATTTTAACATGATGATGTTCATAGGTTGGATACTACCTGCAAATTGTGGCATGCGTGATGCGACGTGCATGATGCAAAAATCGTTTAAAACGATCTTTAGGGTCCAAATTTGGTGCTAGGGTTACCAAATTTGGCACATATTTACTTCTTGGGAAGTAGGTGCTCACTAAGAGATTTTCAAAATTTTAATTAGATTTTTAATTAAAACTTAATCGAAATGGTAAAGCTTTTCCTCAATAACTTTGTAGCATATTAACGCACAGTGGCTGCGATTGGGAGCAAAAGTGAGGGGCAAAAAAGGTATAGACACCTAAAACTACCCCTGAGTATAAGAGGTAGACAACGAAATTTAAAAATTTAGTTATAAAATTATCTAGATTTCCCGGACACTACTTTCTTTTTTTATAATTCCTAGTTTTAAGCAGCTAAAATGAAATAAAAATTTAATTTTTTCCACAAAAAGTGTATGTGGGGGAGGGGGGGAGGTCACCTAGCTGCCTCCGCTGTTACCGCACAAAAACAATTTTCACATCACTTTATAATTAAAAAATTGGCTTTTCAATGATTTTATTTTGCGTAGAATGTTTTTTTAATTTTAATAATTTTTTAAAATTATTTTTAAGTAAATTTCACAATACTTTTATTCAGTTTCGTTATTGCATTTATGCACGCGCGCGTTGCGACGATAGTATATGCATTTTTTTATGCGCACTCTATCTTTGTTATAATTAAGAGTAAATTTTTAAAAATAGTATAAAAACAGATGAATCAAGCCTAAAGCATTATCGTTCTACGATGGTTCGGGCTGGAGAGCTTCGAAACTCCTTTAAATTTTTTAACGTTAATAAAGGTTCAAGATCATATCTGAAGCGCCATGAGAAATAGAATCATAGAAGGTATGAATAAATATTATTGATCTAAGGAGATCCTATAATACGTGTTAAATAATGGTAATATATATGAATGATAGTTATATTCCATTCTATGAGAAATTTAATACAGTGCAATTTTCAAAGAGTGGAATTAGTTCTTATGAATCATTATTTTGCATGATTATTTGAAAGCTGTCGTTTCAAAAGCGTCGTAGAGGACATATAAAATAATTACATTTTATATAAAGTTCACAGGAAATAGTTAAACTACTATGTGAAGTTTATCGGGAGACTGCTTTTTACAATATTATCACATGTATGAAGCGAGCTCTAGAGCTTGGAAAAGAAGGAGACTATAAAGCTTTGCACAAATTCCCTTGTTTCAGTTCGTTAACAAAGCTCCTACGATTGTAAAAAAGGGAACATCAAGTAGACAAGGGGGTCAAACTGTGTGTTGTGACCTCAGGGGTTGTATAGAACAGTATTTGAGTCGCGGATATATTCCTACTGACTTCCTTTTTCGGGTTCTTTAACCCTCTAACGGAATATCGATCGCTATGACCGTTAAGTCGATCAACCTTCGTCAGACGATGAAGAAATTTTAATTCCAATCATACACTACATTTGTTCTTAAACATGATGAAATAAACAACTTTTACTCAGGTTATGGTCTAGATTATCCCTTTCAGGTGAGTGAACATTACGACCCCACGAAAAAAAAGTTTTTCTTTAATAGTGGTTATTATGATTGGTATTCCTTGTAATCGAATATTCAGGAAATGTTCCGGGCAGAGAGTAATATCTAGAAGGAAAATTTAAGATAACAATAGTGATTTAAAATGTTACAATAAAATATGTTTCAGAACTAATTCAAGTCATTTCTTTTATTTATCATTGATAATTCATTTTAAAATTTATTTTCAGGTTTGGTATTTGCGACAAAATTTTTGAGAAGCCCTGATACAGAGAATGGCCGAAAAAACTTCTTACAATATTGTTACAAAAATGTAGTGTCGCTCTCCCGCCTCGCTAGTCTTATAGTTGGGAAGAGAGTTTTATAGGGGTAAGTATTTAATGCCAGTAGCGGCCAGGGCTGAACTCCTGACCTTGGCGATCATTTTGACTTCTGGCGACAAATCGAAGATTCCCGAAAATGCGATAATTTTCTCGATACCTCTATTAGGAGCCGATATGCGGATTTATCCAGAGATTTCCATGTGACGTCACGCCCTGTCCGGAACACTATAAATATACGACTGTAGGATTCGACGGGGAACGTCTTTGGAGCGTGAACGCCTTCGAGGTATAACTTGGAGTTTCGTCTGTAGTGCGAGCTGGAAAGCAGGTGAGCTGAGCGTTATTGAAAGTGCTGCTACTGTCATTTTTAGTTATTTGTTGCCTGTTTGTGTTGTTAATCTGCACAAAAGCTATTGTTCCTGTTATATATGCTTCGTTTTTCCTGAATATTTGTGAATAAACCGCCATTCTCCATTATCCTGCTTGTTGGACTGTTTTTACCGTACACACAAGGGACGATTTTTGTAACAATATGGAACTCTTGTTTGGAGTAAAGTGGGGTAAATGGGTACCGATTTTACAACATCACAAATTTAAAAGTTTCTGCTAGCTATAATTTTCCTCTTTTGTTCTCTTGTAATATATCAAAAACGTTCATTGGACTTACCCTTTAAATCTTTCACGTTCGTTGGTTTCGCAGAGAAACCACACATTGAGCATGTTTTTACTGCTCATGGGCGAAATGTAGAGTCATTTTTCTTTCATAACTTAAGAGCCAGATATATAGGCCAACTTACATAAAAATTCATGTTCAATACCTTTAGTATTCACAAAGATATCGGCATTGCAAGAGCTAAACTGCTTTTGATCTCTGAGAGAAACAAAATGATGAGGGTTCTTGCACAAATTGATATTTTTTTAAAACTGAATCTTCGAAAGTAATGTTCAATTTTATGAATGTTGAATATCATGAATACTAACGTATGCTTATAAATTGAATACCTAATTTAAATTGCATTCCGATGATAACTTATTCGGAGGGAAAATAGCCCGTTACCGTTCATTGGTTTCACTGTGAAACCATAAATTTCTTGAAAATAAAAATGCTAATTTTTTTCCTTTACATATTTATGATCAACTATATGCCTAATACTCATTTTTGAATTAAATTTAGTGATCTTCAAAATGAAACATGTAGTGAACTTGAAAGGGTTAAACTGCCAAAAGAAATTTCTTGCAACTAAATACATGTTTAGGTGTAAAGATTGATGTGTAGTCACAGTTATCCATCTCGTGGGGACAACTGCCCCACAAAAAAACTAAAAGAGAAAAATAATTTAATTATCTTGGGTGTTCTTTTATTATTCAAAAACGTTTAAGTAATGTTTGCATGGTTAAAAGCTAAAAATTTACTAATTTTATTGCAGTTGTAAGTGAGAAGGACATTGATCTCTGCCTCAGCGATACACTGACAGCATCTTAAATACTCTCAAATTACTTGTAATGAGACACTTATTTAATCTTATATAATCCTTTTTCATTTATTGTGTGTACGTGCACATGTACTTGTTTTTATGTATTTGTGTGCAACAACAATTGATATAATAACTTTTGATTGTAACTGTATTTATTGAAAACTCTAAAATTAACCTATATAGTCATTTACAGAAGCCTCTGGCAGGTATAAACTATTTTGAATGTTAGCTAAACATTCATAAATAAATATTAAACTTATTAACAAAATCTTTAAAAGAATTTTTAAAACTGTACTAAACAGCAAAACATTAAAAGTAACTTATTGTAAAGCACGAAAAAAAATCATCCAATTTAGTTCTCAAAAACAATATCAACCACAACTAGAACTAATACTTAATGTTCTAGATTAGGATAAGAAGCTCAGCTAACCGACGCAGAAGAAACAAGTTTATTCTCAGTCTCGCACGCTTTCCAGATTTAACCACTTGAAACAGCTGTTTCTGTAAATAAAACTAGTTTTTCTCAAGAAATATTCATCCTTGTATCAAAGAAATAAAAAGGTTAAATAGATTTTTACGTCATTTCAAAAATCAGTTTTCAAAACTATTTAGCAGTGCCAGATTAAAAGCATTCATATTTTTTTCAAAATATTCCACCCGAGTAGTATCCTATTTATGTATGTTTTAGGGAAGGAGTGGACATAGAGTGATTTAAGATTGAAATCAAATAACTCAACATATTATTTTGATATTAAATTTCAGTAATTATAAAAAGAAAAATGCAGCGCATTTATGGGGGAAAACACAGTTGTTTTGAATATTTTTTTGTATCATTCTTATCCTATTTATGGTATTAATGATGATAAGGAAGCAATGTGGAAGAAAGAACATTTTCAATTTAAATTTTTTTTAATTGAACAAGCGTTTTGCAGTTATATCAAAGATGTAACCACCTGTCTTAAATCCAAAGAGTCGACATGAAAACTCTTTAGATAAAGAAAAATAGGGAGAGCCGCCGAATTTGGACCATCAGGACATTTTTTAATGTACAGTGATAGAGAAGTAATTTTAGTGGAAAACAAGCAGTAAAATGTTATGTAGTATATTCATCTTCAAAACAATGTAATTTATTTTTTTAAATACGTATTCAACAGCGAAACCTCGTATAACGAGCATAATTCGTTCCAGAAGCTTACTCGTTATGCGAAAAAAATTTTCCCATAGAAATCAATGTAAAATACGATAATGCGTTCCATGCCGGAAAAAATATTAAAAAAAATTATATGTATAGCGTTTATTCAAAGAAAATTATATATAAAATCGTCAAAGAGCCTGAATCATCTTCATCTTATCTTCAATGCAGAATCAACCAGAATGGAATGCGGATAGGATTTTCAGAAATGAAAAACGGAATGAGTGCTAAAAACGGACTGATGTACCTGTTCTGTTATCCTTATTTATCCTTATTAAAAGAAATAAGTCAATTACATTACGACATTGACTCAAATACATCACTCAACTCGTTACGTCAATCAAATATGTCACATAATTTGTGACGTAGCGTTTCAACAACTGCAAATGCAGAACCGAAAAATAATTTTTAAAAAACCATGGCCTTAAATATTACTGGAATCAAAAAATGAAAATAAACAAAGTCATTCGTTCCCTTCAAAACGTTTATTACTAGAAAAAAGAAATCAAAACAAATGATCTCTTTCTATTAACAGTTAAAACACGTTACATACAGTTAAAAGTGAATGCACAATTACTAGCCCTCTGAGGGCCCAATTATTTTGAACTTTTAGCTGCCAGGTTAGAAAACTTAGCTTTTAAAGTAAATTAATCGATATTTTTTGTATTTAATTATATATATGAAATCTTAAGAATATTTTATCCATGATTGTTTAAGAAAATATAAATATAAATACGAGCTAACTGCTTTTGAACTGAACATGGAAAACGGAAAAAGACGTTTGCGCCGCTCGGAGGGAGACACCTAGTTTGATAAGAATTAAAGCAAAATAAAAGCTTCGTGAATATGACAGTAGCAGGCGCAAAATATCCCCTCTCCTCGTCACTCGTTATGCGAAACGTCGCTCGTTAAGCGAGTCATATTTTTACCATTTTTTTTGCTTGTTATGCGAATCACTCGTTATGCGAGGTTCCACTTTAGTAGGAAAAAATAGCTTAAGAATAGTATTATAGGTCCAATCAAGGAAACCGATTGCCTAGATTGGAGCACTGGTTGTCCAGATTGGACCACCACTTTCTTTAAGCGCAATTAATGCAAAAAAAAATGATTATCAAATTCCTACAGGCACAGAATCCATGAACCAAATTATGACATTTTATGCACTGTTTCACTTCTTTTTCTTCCTTTGTTTTTTCGCAACTGATGCAAATGACGCTAATCCTTAGTTTTTATTCTTTTTGATCCAATATTTGATGGCTTTAGTGTCCTTTTATTGTTTTTTTGCTTAGATTTGTTCCACTTCCAATTTATGAGGAATGCTACTGGGGATAAACTGCGTTCTGATCTATTCCTGTAGTTTAAGATTATCCCATTAATTTAAATGGTCCAATTTAGGCAACTATTTGTGGTCCAATCTAGGCAATATTTTGACAATAACAAAAAAATCCCCTAACCTTATTTTAAAATTATTTGAATAAAATGATTATAGTGAATTGTAGCTAAAAAAATTTAATTTATGAGGGTATAATAACATATTCTTCTACTTATTTTAAAACAGAGTAAGCGCTTTTGTCTTTTGTGAAAATAATTAATGGATTATATCTAAATCTAATGATCTGAAAGCTATGCACTAGCATTGTTCTCTAACTGTAACCTCGTAGCGCTTTCCCTTAAAAAAGATTTCATATGCCCCATTTACATCGTTACAACATAATTTTCCTATTTTACGGCCCAAATATTGAATAGAATTGAAGTTATGATACCGGAACAATCCAGCCGGCAGTCCGAATTCGACGACTCTCTCCTACATTATATGTGTTCCTAATGCTTTTTGTTCTTATACTTTTTATGAGATATGTAACATAGCAATTTAAATGCGTAGAAATTTTCTAGTTTTGCATTACGATTATGTTACATTTTACTTTACAATTATAAACATTGTTTAAAGATGGCTTATCTTACATTCAAATGTATATAAATATTTTTTTATCAAATATATAAGATTCATGAGATGGAAAGAGCTAAAAATATAAGTATTATTATTTATTTAAGATGTAAAAAAAATTATATACTATAATACATAAAATGAGGCCTTTAAAATTGTGACATTTTCTATTCATAGTAAAGCTTTTAAGAAAGACATTAAAAATAAGGTTTCGAATTAAACACATTTTTTTATTCATTTCCATATTTAATTATTGTCTTGTATTCCATATTTAGATTTTTGACGTTCATTGTAATTAATTTAAAGTAATGCAAAATATTTAGTAATTTTATTTATCTTTTACCCTTTAAAATGGTACTGTGGGCGTTAGAAAATGCTCCTGTTAGCAAAAACTGTTTTTTCCCGGAGTGCCCAACAAAATGGTTTTTTCAACTTTTCACGGTATTTTATTCTCAAAGAATTAAGAAAGTGAATGTGAATGATGAGTATAAAAGCATGTAATAGTAAGCCATTGCTTCGAGTACGAACACAAATAATTTGATTGCATCTAAAAAGTTTATTTGCATTTTTATTAGTTTGTTTATCAGCGACAAAAGGGATTAAACTTACTTTATTTAAGAATGTATATTGAACGAACGCAATATAATGTCATAAACAAGTCATAGAGCCATTCCCTAAACATTAACCTTAAATGGACATGTTAAAATATATTTGTATCCTGTCGCAGGTATGATTAGGGTGGTTAGTGCTGAATTAATGCAGGCAAATTGTATCTTTAACAGCAGGCATTGTTGAAATTTCCACGACTTTTTATATTCTTACAAATATGGATTATTCATTTAATAGCTATTTTGAGTAAAATATAAAGTATTGAAAATTAATTATTAGAAAATCATTGAAATCGTGTGCATAGAAATATTCACTCAAAGAAGTTAATTAGTCTTTCTTAATAAACTGACTTTGGCTTGAGAATGTAAATTTGAATTAATTCTGTGGCCTCCCTAAAATACTTTCTAATATGTTGATCTCAAAGTGAACTTTTTGTTGAGTTCTGTTCAAAGATTCAGTTTACAGGTTCAACAACTTGGTACATTGGAATATTTGGAACGATATTATAGCAAGAATAGGGATGGTAGAAACATAACGGTATAAAAAGTCACAAATCCAAGAACTTTTTAAACCTTTTGTTTTAGAAATCTGATCTATGGTCTAGGAGATATGGTATGGTCCTTATTCTTTTAAGTATAAGAATGTCAAACTTACTTTGTCAACATGATTGATGGTAATCGATGAAATAGTGAAACAAATATAAAATAGCAAGTTTTAAAAGTTTTTGATGTAAAATCCTCTTGTGTAAACTGGAATGGTCAAAAATAACCTTTCTGTACCCTTTACATAAAGGAAAGACACACAAAGGAGCTTTTCTGTTGCCATATAAGGAACAAAATAATAATTTTGAAATTATTTCTGAATTTCATTGTAATATTGCATTACGCAATATTACAATGGCACATTGTATGTTATGGTTCTTATTAAATAAACAGAATTGATACAATATGGTTTGGTTGGATATTTTAATTAATAGTTAAAGAAATGACGTAAGAAATTTGATTAAGGACAGAAAAATATATTTTGTATTAGATTATTAAAGCATAATTTATTTTATACATATAAGATTGCGGATGAGTGAAAACTATTTTATAGTAACTGATTCAATACTTTTAATCTCTCGTAAATTAAAAAAAAATATTTTGGAATCATGTCTGGTATAAATGATAAGAATATGCATACAAACAATCTTATGTGAAGAGAAGGACATCGATGTGGCATTAGGCTAGTTACGATAAAAAAGTGATTGCATTTTGATATATGATTCTAGGCTAAACATTGTTATTTACACCTGCATCATTTAGACACTAAAACTAAAATAGCCTGAATAAATAAATTTTTAATAAAAACTTGAAATATGTTTGAATCATGGTTGATTTAGCATTACAATTAATAAAACTCAGTGCAGTGAGAATTTAATGCAAAACATTTGAATTGGATGTGTATGAATATTTTGAAAAGAAATTTGTGGTTTACGTTTGATTCGCTTCATAAGATTAGCCCTTTTTTACCAAATTAAAATAATTCATGAACAAAATGAAAACAGGTCAAACATGCAACTATCTATGCATAAGTGTACATACAACATAAAGCTATCAAACGGTGAGTAGCAAAGTTTCCTTTTATTCATATGGGGCTTGGGGACTTACAAAGGTCTAAAACAAATTAAGAGGCATTTCAAGGAAGAAATGCATTCTAGATGGAATTCCCAAAACAAACTAATCCATATATGTATTTCGCGACGTAAGAACTTTTAACCAGATAACACGACAGCAGAGCACCAATTCTGTCGATTCTTGGTTTGTTATATTTTCTAAAAGAGCCAATTCACGTGGTTTACTTCACAGCGCATATCATCTCTAACATCTATACCTAGTTTTCAGTTTCGCTCTGACATCACGTCTTTTTGCCTTCTGCAGGATACGCAATAGATTCCCCATTTAAATTGGCGCGGCACGGTCAACGTGTGAATCATGTGAACATGAAATGAATCCATTATGAGCACAATCAGATTTCAGCCCAATGTGTACTTCTTCCAGCCGATCGGAGCATAATTCGACATACAAGATACGCAATGGAGCTAGAGGGGAGTATCTGAACTGAACTGAGCCCAATTCCTACTTCTTGAAGCCGATCAGAGCTTAACTCGACATACACAATACGCAATGGAGCTAGAGCGGAGGATCTGAACTGAACTTTTCATTTCTTGGAACATAATTTTTCATATAAATTTTAGCCCCGTCCCCTCCCGATGAATGTATAATTTTTTACCACATTCCTATAAATTTATATAAATTAACTTTATAATATCGGTTTTTTATATAAATAATATCAAAATAATTTTTACGCTTATCAACCCTTAAATTAAGGTTGAGTGAAAACGAAATATCCTTTTAAAACGGGGATTCTCTCTGACAAGCAGCAAGCATGACAGAGCATTTCTCTTTTTTAAGTCATTAGAAAAGAAAATTTGTGGTTCCTCTCGACCGCTAGGAGGGTTATGTCTTACTTCATTACAAATAAATCACACACGGTTTAAAACTATGAAGCAGAGAAGTAAAGCTATCCATAGAATGATTAGAGGACAGACAGATTAGATCCCCAGATAGGGGAGTTTAATCCCTTAGTAGTACATATCTGTAGCAGCCAATATGCAGAGAAAATAAATTTTATTCTAAATTCCTCATCTAAAATAATTCAGCATCTACACCGTGGGTAAGGAAAATGTCAAATCTATTTTGTTATTTTTAAGTGTGACGAAATATATATTTTTTAATCTTAGAATGCATCTTTTCCCTTCTTTTTTGCTTTCTATAAGCAGTTTTTAGATTATTTGCCTTTTTGCATGTCTTCGTGCTAACTATTTTGTTATTTGCGTGCCCCGCTGAATTTTTTGCATCCTACAGATTGAATTCAGTTTAGTTAGTTGATTCTCCCGTTTACATGGGAGCTATTTTGGGACGGATTTAGTTATTTTGAATCTTGGTCAGATGACGAAGAGGACAATTGAGTCGGCTCCCTACTCTCCAAAATTTTACGCCACACCAAAGTGAGGACGTTTGCCCTCGAAGGAATATGACCCGCACACACGACGAATCTTTAGTGGAATCGAGTCTCGATCCCGTGATCTTCTGATCCCGAATCTGAGATATTACTACTAAGTCCCAGAAGCCCTCAGAAGATTGAGATTTAACCGAGCTAGACAGAAAAACGAAGGCAGTGCAGTAATGTGTGTCAATCAAATGTTTTCACGAAAGTTCTATCATTTGTTTTTAAATTTTTCAGAATGTTTTCTTCGCGTGTGTGTGTGCGGAACAATAGACGGCTGCTTCGCCATTATCTATGTCCAAAAAGTTGCCTTTATTAATTATAAATTTCTGAATAGATAGATGCTATCTGCATATGAGGCAAGAAACGTTATTATCATCAGAGAAATTAAGGGAATACAGTAAGGAGTGCCAATCAAACGTTTTCTCGAAAGTTATATAATTTGCTTTTAAATTTTTCAGAAAATTATCTTTGTGTGTGTGCGTGTGAGGAGAGTAGTACGATAGATAACTGCTTCACCATAATGTATGTCCAAAGAGTGGCATTTATCAATAAGAAATTTCTAAATAGCTGCAATCTTCATATGAAACAAACAAACGTCATTATTATCAGGAAATATCATCATCATCAGAAAAACAAGGGGAATAGAGTAGCGTACATCAATCAAATGTTTTCCCGAAAGTTTTATCATTTGTTTTTAAATTTTTCAGAAAATTGTCTTTGTGTGTATGTGAATAAGGAGTGCAATAGGCGGCTGCTTCGCCATAATGTATGTTCAAAGAGTGGCCTTTATCAATAAGAAATTTCTAAATAGCTGCAATCTTCATATGAAACAAACAAACGTCATTATTATCAGGAAATATCATCATCATCAGAAAAACAAGGGGAATAGAGTAACATGCATCAATCAAATGTTTTCCCGAAAGTTTTATCATTTGTTTTTTAATTTTTCAGAAAATTGTCTTTGTCTGCATGTGTGTAAGGAGTGCAATAGGCGGCTGCTTCGCCATAATGTATGTTCAAAGAGTGGCCTTTATCAATAAGAAATTTCTAAATAGCTGCAATCTGCATATGAAACAGCAGCAATTCTGTTCAGAATGCATTATTGTATTTGATGAGCTGCCGACGCGCTGATGCAAATGTTTATGAGTTCCTTTCGAAAAGTGAATTCTGTAATTAACTCTTAGGAGCTACTATCAGAGATTCGGGAGCCCAAATGCGTGGAACGCAGCAAACTAAATTATTTCTCCACGATTGAGCTATTTAAAGAGATTACGGAGGATAATGATGTGATATCTGAATCATTTATTTTCCGAATTATGGAGAAATGATTACTTTGCAAATAGATTAAGGATTAATTTGATAAGTTAACTTGAAAATTAGAGTTCGTAATCCATAAAACAAACAATTGCTGATAAGAATTAACAAAGTACTTCATCGAAGTCATAAAAAGTAGGATTTGCAGAATACACATGAACATCATATAAGGTAAATTCTGAGAGTGGATCTCTGAAGTCGTTATATGGGAGATATTTTAATTCTTTCTTTATTTGCCCAGATTCCTCATTTTTTAATTTTAGGTTTTAGTTCGAATTCTTCCTGGTACGAGAAGCATAATAATGAATTGTGAAATGAAAACATAGCGATTTATTTTTAAACCAAAAATTATATGTGGTGAACTTTACTTTCCAGGCAACTTTTCCTTAATTTTTATTGAAGGCAACTTTCTCGAACCAAAAAATGAATTACAAAATTAAAAGCCTTAATAGCTTTCTGAGGATGAGAGATAATTTTGAGGTCTGAAAAATTATCATGTTTTTCATGGAGCTAACTAAGAGTGTAAAATAAATATTTTCAGATAGAGGCAAATTTTTTCGAATAAACCCTCGGTAGAGCTCGGTTAGTTATTCGAAAAAGAGTTATAAACCTTATGAATATACGACAATTTAATCATTCAAAATATAATTAGAAATGATTTAAGGAAACATTTATTCTGCAAATTTTAATTACTAAACTAAAGATAAGACAAAAAATAGAAAAAAAGTGAAGAACAAACATTGTTCGGGTCTTAATGGAGAGCATACAACAATTATGTGTAAATATATTAGAAATGTTTTAAGAGTTCAAAATGTTATAAATGTATGACAATTTAGAAATTATCATTCAAAATATATCGCTAAGAAATTATCTAAGGAAATATTTCGTATGAAAGTTTTAATTTGCAAACTGAGAAGACATGAAAATACTAAAAATATGTTGGAGACGAACATTTCTCGTGTCTTAATGGGAAACAGATAGCAATTATGTATAAATACACTAAAAACGTTGCAGAAGTTTAAAATGTTATAAATGTACGACAATGTAGATATTATAATTCAAAATATAACGCCGATAAATGAATTAAGGATATGTTTCGCTAGCAATTTTAAATTAGCATATTGAAAATAAGATACGAAAATACTGAAAAACGAGAAGAATTAGGATGTCTTGTGTTTTATTGGAGAGAAGATTGGATTCCGATAATGGGTAAATATATTAACCTTCCGTCGGGTGCATCTAATCTGTGAGATGAAGCACCCATATTTTTTTGTGCCTAAGTGCGGGTATTATCGAGAAAGGTGTGGGACCTCTAGTAGCTTTCTGGATCTCTACCACTCACACTGTTTTTTTCCTCTAGCGCTCTTTTGATGTTAGTGAAGGGCACGTTAATCTGGTAGATGAGTTGCGTCCGATTATGTTTGTATTTTTGATTTCCCAAATTTTTCTCACTATTTCTTTTTATATAACTGCAGAAGATCGTATACCATTGTCCCAGCCCCTAATTCAATGATGTTGATCGTTATTTCCAATATATTGTTTCAAAAACGTTCTAATTATTTAAGTGTCTCAACGACAACAGTTGTCATTGATAAGGAACCTTACGGGAAAACAAACGTCAACTCCCTCCTGAATCCCTGGACATTTTGCTAATTGAAATTGCAAGGAAATACAAAAAAATTATTTAAAAAAGCAAATATAGCTTTGTATGACCGAACAGTTCAGTTTGCAAAGCTTTCCTTAAGTTTAAGCAAAAATTTAACTTTTAATTTCACAAATGAGTTGCGTCCGAACGTGTTAGCATTTGTATTGAGCCCGACCAAAGGTTAAAAGCGTCAGTTAAACAGAAAATATGACAGATTTCCTTTTGTTATTTGTAAAGAAAACGAAATTTACTCGTAAAAAATTACGTATTTAACTCCTCAGTATTATGAAAGTATTTTCTGCGTTAACACTTTGGATACGGCCTAAAGTTGGCGAACAGCGTATAAGAGAACTAACTGCCAGTTCCTTGGATCTTTTATGTGATGGAAAGGCGAGTAATCAATTCAGCCAAGTGAAAGAATCATGTACTTCCCGATTCATTCAAGAGAGTTATCTTCATCTAGTGCCGATGATGAATGACCAGAAGAAATCATCGACTGACACTGCCTCAGTGTTCGATAGTTGTTTCAATGTACAAACGTCCATATTATCATTGAATCTTCGATACGACTACTTATCACTCATTATACACTTAAATGCATAAATATTTAAATGTTAAACCGAACGAATGAATAGAAAAGAATGTATATCGTTGAGTTACAGTATTTGTTTGAATCATGGGGAAAAATAATCATTAGTGAATTCTATTTTGATCTTATTCAGCTTTTAAAATACTGACCCCTCATTTTAGTGGAATTTTCAAAAATAGAAATTTTTATTAATTCATTTGAAATATAAATAAATTCTTTTGGTAGCTGTCAACAGAGAATCGTATCATTATTTAAATGAACTTCCATCCGTTTTTAAATTGGTAATGAGGAAGAAGGAATGAAGATTCGCTGTTATGACACACTGGTAACTGATCTGACAATTATTCAGAAGATTTAAGATTAGAGTCCAAAGTCAAATCAGTGATTCTCATTAACAATTTATAAATCTGCATTGCCTGTATGCTCTGTTTATAACATCTCTTATCTAAAGGCAATGAGATAATGTTTCATTTGGGTTGAAAGTATTGTAAATGTAAAGATGGCAATTAAGTAGAAACCTAAATGACAGAATCGAATCAAGAAATGAAATTCGCCCATTAGCTGAGAACACGTAGTACAGGTAATATTCTCATAGCATATTTATAGAAATGATAGAAGGAGTTTTAACATTGATTTCCACATTTATTCATAGTTATTTTATGATAACACATATATTTTTAATTCTTTACTTCTGCGAATCGATTCAATATTTTTAATGTATTCAATTCACATGATTTCACAGTCACATGGCAAACGTCACAAAATACGTCATTTATTGTAAAACAACATTTTCTTATGTTGTGATATGACGTAAGGTTGCCTTTTCCTCCTATAATATGCAAAGTGCATAATGGATTCCAAAATTTAATTTGCGAGATGTTTACTATGTGATCATCAATCGACTTCATTATGCGAAGAAATACGGTCATGACTAAAATGACATTAGAAAGCGTTGCTTTATTTAAATTAAAACACGAAATTTAAATTGAAGAAAAAAGAATTGCCCATATGTAAGCTACTTACTGATTGTAAACGTCTGAATATAATGATTAAACTTCAATCATCGTGGCATTTGTAAAATAAACGTTTGAATATGCTTAATTAAAATTCAAATTATAGGGCAACTAACAAAATTTATTTCATTCTTAAGTTGTTGAAGTGCTTACGGGTAAATAAGGCATTATTAGTGCAAGCTGATTGGTTTGAGATAAAAAGAAAAACTGTTTGACTTTCTGTAACAGAATTGGTTTGCCCAACTGCAACAAGAACTGGAAAGATTTTTCAACTTTTTCATAATTTTGTGTTGATTCTTAAAAGGAACCGTAAAATGAAGAACAGGTTTTATTCGAAATTGAAAAAAAATTGCGTCTACTTTGAGCAATAAAATCAATGAAACTGAATCGATGAAACTAATATCAATGAAACTATTATAATTACAATTACAAACTCGAATGAGTTTATTTAAAGAAGATCGTCCAGTAATAGTGAATTTGAGATAAACAGAGGTACACTGCATGAAAGGAATGTTTTCTATATTCTGTTACATGAGTCTGCGTAAAATATGCGATATCCCCAAACGCAGGCCTTGTCAATTTCCGGTCTGTTTCTCTAATTCGAGACGTCGATTTACAGCCGTTGACTATCGATTGAATTCTTTTAGTCTCTTACTAAAAAAATGATAGCCAGTTTGTATATATTTATGCTCAAAGTAAGTATATCAGAAAAACTAAATTTTAAAACGTGATGCACTTATATTCTAAAAATACCACTGAATGCAAAATAACCTCAAGTGTCAACAAAATCATATTACTGTGGATCATCCTACAGCCCTGGGATCATCCTACATTTGCTAATGAATTCAGCATTTTGTTATATTCATCGGAATAAACATGTAATATTTATTAATCAGCGCTTCCGGTTACAGATATTTATTCCAGCGACGCATAAATTTCTTTCTAAATAAAAAGCGGAAGCAAACGCCTTTCACGACTACCGTAGGTTGCAGAGAAATTCGAAAGAACTAAAAACATTTTTTTTTACCAACTGCACTCTGGCGCATCCATCCTTCTCCTTTCAATGCTTGCATTTCCCATGGTCACGGGAAAGCTCATTAGCATTTTGCATTAGTTTAGCATTTCCACCCACGGAAATAAAAGCTTATTGGCGCCTTCTGCATTCTTCCCTTTCCCCAAAAGGATCGCGGATTGATACAAAATTCACGAAAAGCGAATAAAAGACTGGAGGTTGCAGACCAAATTCAAATCCAAAAAAATTTCAACCTCTGCGTTCTGATTGAACTACTGAATAAAATGTTATCAAATGTATTCTCTCCTTTTCGACATTGTGATATCTTTTCCATCCATGGGAAAAAGGAGGGAAGAGAAATATTATTTATGCCAAAACATAGGGAGGAACAAACCGATCTGATGTGATTTTGATTAGCTGCCAGTATGAACTGACGGTTTTTTGAATCAATGAGACTTTGACATGGGAGTTGAAGGCCGCGGGTAAATGAAAATAAGAAAAAAGCTACTCCGAAAATAGAAATGCTAATGTTATGGAAAGTCAAGGAAATCTTTTCTTTTACGAAGAGGAATTTCTCGGTATTGATTTCAGTATTGTTTTGTTTTATCCGATTGTTTTGAGTATTGGAGATGAAATCATTACGCTGATGCACGCATGAGTTCTTTTATCAGTTCGATCTCAATCTGTGGCTCGACTAGGCAGGTGAAGTTGACATTGTTCACCTGTCTGGAACACTGTTGGAGATGTGCAAATGGAAAATGATATTGTTGGAAACTCTGCGCTCTCAACTTATTTAGAAATAAAAAAATGATGGAGTGGTTTATAAATAACGGTATAAAATAATATTTCTCATCCATGAAATTTAGGAAGAATAAGCTGAGTCATTTCCTTTCCTGTCAGCTTGGATATATATAAACTAGAGCTATTAAAGTTTAACCCTTTCAGGTCAGATGTTTTTGAAAATTATTTTGACTTGAATGACGAAATTTTGTATATAGAAGTCCTATCAAGTTTGGAAGGGTTAATGAACTTTCATGCACGTTTTCTTTAAATATAACTATGAAAAAATGTGACAATGTGAGTTCTTTTTTAAAACAGAAACTTATTTCAAATTCTCCTTTTCAGTTCATTCTCTTCCCTCTCAGTAAAGACAGTTCTTTTCTCAATGAAATATCACGATTGTAACAGTTATCAAAAATAAACGTAAAGATTTATACTGCTCTATAAGTTAACACGCTGGCTTATAAGTACTTTAACCACTGTGTTATGATTGCTTCCTATATCATTTCACAATATTAAAACCAAATTAATTCAGATTATTGAAGCATAAAATTATAAAAAAATAGAGCAAAAACTGAAACATAAAATCATAAAAAATAGAACAAACGCATAAATTTAAGTAAAATAAAAATTAAAGTTTTTATTTATTTGAATTATTCTTACAAAAGTAAGATTTAAATACATAAAATATCAATTTTCTGTTTGCTGCATCTTTTTATTCTGAATACGAAACAATAGCAGGAAAATAAGTCTATTGAAAAAACCTCGCATGATTATTTTTTTTATAACCGCTAAAATAATTTGGACTTATTTACAATTTCGTTGTAAAATAGTTTATAATAACGGAAATGAATTGCATTTAAGTTTTAGCATTTTCAAACAACAAAATTGAAAATGTACTGTACTTAAATTTGACTCGCAAGTTCTCTTTCATTATGAAATAATAAAAAAAAACTTTAAACAGAAACGAAAACATTTAAAAACATTTTCGTGGACAAAGAAAGGTTTTGTCACATTTATATTTATATCTCGGTAGAGTAATTAATGAGTCTTTGGATACTTAATGAATGTGGAAAATCCTTTTTAATGACGTACTTAAAAATATTTCTGTCTACAATTCCTTATTACACGGAGATTTATTTGAAAGCAAATAGCTTGAAAAAAAAGGTGAGATCCTGAATTTAAAAACATTCAATAGTTGATTCGATTTGAATGAATAATTTGTTGCCATAAACTTATTTATTTGCAGGAGCAGACGTTTATTTCAGCGCAACTGTAAAAATTAAGCTCCATTTGATTTCACTTTTCTTTTATAAAAATGAAAATAAAAGAAGTATGATTTAAAATTTTGATCTCACTTTTCTTAAAATTATTAAATTATATGCGTATAAGTCAGAATGGGGAATTAAGCAGTTAAAGTAAGAAAATCAAATTTTAAAAGGAAATAAATAAAGAAAACATAAATGTTCCATTTAAAAGACATTTTTATGTTGATTCGTGTTCAAGCACGAAATGCCCTATAAATCATATTAAAGATATTATGAAGGGGTGAATAGGTATTATCTCCAATATTGATGTAAATGTTTAAACCCATAAATTTAATAAAAACATACTTTTATTAGAGTACTAAAAATTAATTTTTTATTTTAATTATTTTCTGCTCTTTAGTCTTTAAGTTATAATTTATTACTATAAATAGTATGGAAACTTGAAATCACAATTTTTTCAAATTCACTACCAGGTGGCGCCACGAGTAGTTAATAAAATTTAAATAAATTAATCAATTAACAGATTACTAAGTTCTGAATATCGTCCTTAACAAGTAACACCACCTATCTCAATTTCTTGAAATATCAAAGAGGAAGAAAATTCTCAATTTTTCGCAACTAATAATGAATATTTCTGCATTTTTTCACATTTGGTAGGAACATGCGGCCTCGTGTTTATATCAGAAATTAAATGAATGCAGAAATATTGGTTGCGAAAAATTGAGTATTTTCTTCCTCTTTGAAATTTTAAGAAATTGAGGTAGGTGGTGTTGCTTTTTAAGCGACGATATATTAAAAGAGGGTGTCATCAAGAATACACAAGTGTGCAAAATTTGAAAATTCTGGCTCATCAGGAAGTGAGCGAAAAATCGATTATAAAATTCTATTTTTGCAAGCAGGAAACAAGTCAAGTTAAATAAAAATTGTATAATAAAAACATCACTCCAAATTCCTCCTGTTCTATTAATTTTTATTGAAAAAGATGATAAAATGCTTTATTTAACGTTGTTTCTAATAGAAAAAACGCGTTTTCAAATAGGTGCATTCCTTTATAAGACAACATTCAGGAAACATTTCTAATTATCTAAATTCGGGCGATGTTTTAAAACTTTTTTTCAGTATGAAATCATAGGCTATTTTATCGCTATTAATTTGCTTCGATTTTGAGTAATTCCAAGGCTTTTGTACTGACACCAATTAATTTTGCATATGCTATGCTATGAAAGCATTGACAGCTTAATTGTATGTAATAATTGGAGGTAAATTCTGCATTGTTCAAGACAAGAGAATTATAGTCTAAAATGTTAAACGGGAAAAGGGGTCCAAAACTGAACTTTTTGTGATTACAGTCATTTTCGGAAATCTAAACATATTTTTGACGATGGAATAAAAATTGTAGTTAAATTTTAGTAAATGGAAATATATATACTTAGCTTAATTTTGGAGGGAATACTTACTTTTTCAATTTCAGACTTTGAACTGCAAAAATGATTCAATGCATTTTGAGAAATATAATGTTTCGTTTTCTAATATTTTACTAGGAAAACAAAAATAAACTACAAAGAGTGCCAATATAAGCTATAAAATTGTTACAGACAGCCATTTTTAAATTACAGATTTTAGGATTTAAAGGGAACAGCAATTCTTTTAAAATAACCCATTAGCAAATTACTTATTAATTAATTTTCAAAGTTTTTCACAGTAAGGTATTTTAATTGCTTAAAAATTGTTAAAACAATCTCACAACCAGTCAGGGTATTTGACGCTTAATGCTTCTGACATTAATGTGCTACTAAGAGATTTAATATACATTTTTTGATATTGTGGATTTATTAGGATAATAATGACGTTAATGTCATCAAATAATTTTGTTCTGGAAAATTATCTTTGCTATCCATCATTCCCTTCGTTATAAGGGAAGAAGAATTTCTTGAGAAAATATAGCTTCTGAAAAAACCACACTATTTTTTCCATAAATGGCCAAAGAAACTTTGTATCAGTTTTTCTCAACCTCTTTTGCGCCATGCCCCACCTAAGCCTTTCTAAAATTCTTATGCCCCCCATGCAACTTATACATAATTTTTAATGTTCAAAAATTGAGTTGTTCACTGAAGAAATTTAAATGATAGGTTTTTGGAAGAAATCACTAGGAAATTAATGAGAAACACAGTAGGTAAATTTTCAAAACATAAATCAAGGACTGAAATTAAAGCACGAAATAATTTAATAAAAGATTTTTCTACATTATTTTAATTATTAGTAATTATTTACAATTTAAATTTAGTGAGATCCTTGCTCTTGATGCTTGCTGCAACGATATTTTATGTTTGGTTCCAATTTATTAAGCTTCAGTCTCAAGTCTGCCTGTTTAGTTATATCCAGTCAATTTCTTTCTCAGTTTTCAATTGTTTATGGCACTAAATCCATTTTCATCTAAATATAAAATTGGAAACGGTAGCAATAGTTTTCTTGCACATTTAGTTGAATATGGATATCTTGAGTTCTGTTTACTCACACAGTCATGTCATCGCTCCTTTTATATTGAATGAAGTTTTAACTGACTCATCATTTTGCAAGTTCTTGATACTGTATTGCCCCCCTTAACAACCATATTGCATCCCTGTGGGGCGTAGGCCCCACGTTGGGAAACGCTGCTTTATATTGAGAACATTATTTTTTTTCCATGTGTACAGGGACATTATACTGAACATAATAACAGAAACAATTTTGAAAAGCATATTTTTATTACTGAGCTTAAAAGTAGAAGTTTCTTTTGATTATTTTATATTTTTTTGTCTGTAATTTAAAATTTATTATTATAAGTGATATGGAAATTATGAAATTAATTTTTTTATCGAATTTACTACCAGGTAATGCTATTCTTATGGACTCAAAAATTAATTAAATTAATCCATTAACTTCTAATTAAGTTCTGAAAATATCAAAATATTGTATTGTCGTTGACAAAGCACAAGTGAACAAAATTTCAAAATCGCATCTCACCAGGAAGCGGATGAAAAATGTATTACAAAATTCCATCTTTACAAACATGCCATGTTTACAAACATGAAACAAGTCAGGTTAAATAAAAGTGCGTAAAAATATAAATTATTATAGAATGGACTAGTGTGATAAACTGCGGGAATCCAACTCTGGCCTAATTTAGATGCAAACGGAAAATGGCCGATTCAGCACAGTTTCAACTGTCAAATCGAAACAGAACCCTCATATGTCAGGATTCTACACACGATAAAATATTTATTTTTGGTCAAACTGTTTTAAATTCAAGACAGTCAATCTATTTCGAAATGGTCAGTTAAAGGAAGTTTGCAAACTAAAGAAATGGCGAAGAAAGACACTGACAGTTTCAAAAATAACGTAACAGCCCCTGAATTTAAATTTTGGTTCCAGAATGCTATGAAGAGGAAATAAAAATTTTGGTTCTCTTCCGTGGTTATATGAGAAATTCAAGAAGTGTCATGAGTTTTTTCTTTGAATTGGCTGTAAACTGTCATTAATTTTGTTTATTGAAGGACAATTTATACAAGTTAGATAATAAAAACCACTTTTACGCCTCAGATGCATTAAGAGAAAAACTATTCATTGCAGATCAAAGGGTGTGAGTTCTAAGACAAACTGTTTTCAATAAAAAAAGACATCTATATAAAAAATGATAATTTTTCCTTTGCTTTTTAAACATAAATTCAAAGTCGTTTATTCTGAATTTCTCCCCATAATATTACTTTCATGTTCATATACATGCAAAGTGTTATAGACCTATTATCTTTTGTTTATATAAATCAATTAATTTATTAAGTAATTGTTTTTACAGATACCAGTACTTATTGAAATTTATATGGACAGTTTTTGAGAGACTTCTTAAATATTTTTGCAACAGCTAGAAATTTCCATTCCTCTAGTAACTAAAATTTAAAGTACTTATAAAAATCTGAATGATAGTTTATTTAGAAGTACTCATAAGAGAATACTGTGTTTTTTAAAAAATATATCAATTGACAATTTAAATACTTTTAAAAAAATAAAGTTGAAAAGACTGAGTTGTGTTTTAAAATATAAGCCACCATGATTAATTTAAGGCTGCCGAGTTTTCTGTAATAATTTAAAGCATACCATTACATTGCTATCATTTCATTTATTTAAAAAAATAAATTTCAGCGAAATATGAAATTTACAACATGTTCTTGGTTTTTAGACCTTACAGTGATTAAGTTTTATTTTCTGATGCACTTCAAGCTTAAATCCCACGACACACGTTAATAAAAGAAAACAAGAGGTTAATAGGACAGAAGACAAAAATGAGCTAATAAATCTAGGAAATGAACGACGTGTTTGTAGTTTCAGGAAGAGATTTAAATCAAGATCTTCAAAAACACATAACTATTCATCCAGACACAATTAGCCAAAAAAAATTTTTCTGTCGGGGCAAACACGAAAAATCTAAAATAATTTCGAGACAAATCCCACACATCGCTTGATCCCTCACGAAACTGAAATCTTCCCCCTTATAAAACGAAATCGAGACCAGATGATCGTTGCTGATCAGCTGAGTTGCTAGGGTAACTGAAAGCGAGTGTCCTGTTGAGAAATTCAGGAGCGTTGATAGATCACTTTAACTCTTTCGCTGGGTAAAGAGAGCGGGATCTTACAACTGCGTTATCGCCCGATGCGCGCCAATAGTAAAACAGCCAAGGAAACTATCACGTGACCTATGACGTCAAATGTACCCCGCACGGTTGCTAGGGGCAACTACGTCTACTGATATAATATTACCGGAGAATGCAGCTGGTTTGAGCTTTAGAGTTACATAGAAACCTTATGAGGTATTCTCACACCGGCGGAAAGCGCGGTTTTTTAATCCTCACATACAGGTAACCCCCGTATAGCACGGTTGTTAGGTTCCTGAGAATTACCATGCTTTGCGATTCGTATGATACTGAACAAAAAAAAGGGTTTAGGCTCCAATATTTAAAGAAACTTACTGTAATATTTTTTATAAGTTAGAGAAATATTTCTACAAAAGCAAATTTTCACCAATAGCATGAATTATTAACATATATTATACAATTCTCTCTTTGTCATGTTATTACTATAAATAAATGAGGGTATTTTCTTTTTGGTAAGATTTCTCATCTTCAGAAATTTCTTCAGCATTATCTTGGCTTTTTTTCTGAGTTTTAAAAAAATCTATTAATTTAGATTACATGCTTTCAGCTGATATATTATAATTTTCGCTTTATGATTCTAAACTTTTGTGAGATTATCCCTTTGTTTCTTTAGTGTATGGAGGAAAAATCCTTTCAGCCGGCGAAGTCTGGAGCTTCCTTTACGCCTTTCAGAGTGAAGAGTCATCAGTAATTCTTGGATATATTTGACAGTCTTATCGGGAATTTCTGAATTCTCAAACTGTGTTGAAGTGAAAACGCCTTCTAGGATGCAGTGGTTTTCTGTGGTTTATCCTCTATCTTCACGTATCTATATTCTGTATTAGAGTGAAACCATGTTCTAAGATGTCGTATTGTATGAGAGTTTCCCCCATTCTCGATCCGTTTAGCATGAAACCGCTTTTTAGGCGAACTGTGATTAACCTTCCTTCAACTGTTAATAAAGAATTTTCATCTAAAGAAGGATTTAATCCTTTAAACTTAATGTTTACAGGTATGAGTTCTCCTGTTTCGAGACGATTTACTTCAATTTTAAATTGCCTGAGCAAGACTTAGGTAACTCACAGAAACATACTTATTATATCTCTTGGGAATTTAGTGATGGCATAATCTTGAACAAGGCCTGTCTATATTTACAAAGACAGGACAGATCCAAATAACTGTTGCTCTTTTAAATTATCCTGATTCGAAAGTTTGGCGAACATAAGACCAAACCTAGTATTATCCAATAGCTATCAATTACTATGGGACGGATCATTTAATGGCATATTCATCTCTCACTTATTGCAGTGTAATGTATCATCGGAATGAAATTGGCTTTTTTACTTTAAGGTACTTGTTTGACAGATACTTTCAGGAAATCATGAGGCGAATTTATGACTTCGTGAGATAAAGGACAGTTAGAATCGGATTTGCTATATTTCTATATTTATTTCCAAAAGCCACAATTAGATATGGATTTTTTGAAAGAATAGTTTTTTTCTTCAATTACTTCAACATCCTCCAGAATATTTCTAATTTAATCCTATACACTTGATATATAATAGTAAAATAATATTTTATAGTGATGCACATTTGCATTGCTTACATTTTTCCCTTATGTAAAATTAATTTTGAATAAATGTTTGATTAATTAATAAAGTAGTTTATTTATTAATATTTTGATATGAAGACAGAAAAGTTATTATAAAAAATTCTGATAAAATAATTTTAGTTTTTAATTATTTAATTTTAATTAAAGAATTTAAGTTAGAAATTATTTTTTTAAATTTTTTTCCTGTGCATTCCTTACACTCATTTATTATATATATAGATTTACATAACTTGCAAAATAAAAAAAAAGTGCAGTGCCAAGTTAAGACAAGTTCTGTGTATTTAATATTATAAGACTAGAGACTCAATTCATTCAGAACAATATTGCATTTTGACAGATCAGGTTTCCTGAGGAGATATTTAGTAATTCCTAGTGTAGTGTTTCTTAATCTCTTTCTTCCCGCAGACCCCTTTAATGACTCCTTTGATTTTTCTGATCCTCTAGAATTAAAAATTCCAATAATTTATTTCTCAGAGAAATTAATATAGAGGATAGATATATAATCTACTAATACTGTTTTTAATCAGCATCATTCTTTTTTTTCTTCACGAAAAATGTAAATATTTCAATAGAAATAAATTTAATCAATATAAAACATCAGCAGATGAAAAGGTAACAAAATGCTAATTTAAAAAAAATAAATATTATATTATTAAATTAAATTATTAATGAAAAGGATGATAATACATTTAACTTACAAGATTGCGACATTATGACGTTTATATTTGAAATGAGTAATCACCGTTTTGATTTTGTGTCTTTCGAACAGTTTTGATACTTATTCTTAAGTTGAAGTACATCAGAACTGATTTGGTTTGTTGGATTAACCTCCTGTTTTGTAACAACATGAGGTCTATTTGGGGACGGACCGTATTTTGAACAGTGTTCTGATGACGAAGATGACTCTTGGGCCAATACCCCACTCTCCAGACTCCCACGCCACACTTACGCCATAATACGGCTCTTGCACCATTAAATCCAACAAATCCATACAGCCACAATCTTGTGAGGATATTTGACTCACGACGGCACAATTAAACTGCAACAGACCTACATTCATGACGGATATTTGATGTAAATGATTCTGGAGCCCACGATGTTGCAAATCCCACAGCCGAGACTGTACCACCTTGTCCCAAGTTGTACCTTGTCCCAACCTATATATGTTGTATACCTTGTGTACCTATATATATATATATATGTTGTATACCTTGGTCCCAAGTAATACAGAAAAAGTACTTTCACGCAGATAAATAGTTTGGAAATGGATCGACTTTTAATCGTTTTTTTAACGATCATAAAAGAAAGACATTTTTCAGATGCCTTCATGAATCTCTTAGTAAGCCTCACTCGATTGAGGTCCACGTATCCAATATAAGATTCTAGGTCTGATTTATGAAAACAATAGACCAAATATAAGATCTGCTCCTGGTGTTTCTGGTCTTTGAATAAATAGCACGACTTGGAAACTAGAAACTTTCCAAAATTTCTCTTCGCCAATTGTTTTAGATCTCGGGTACAACAACTATGGATATTGCTCAGTATTTCATGTGTGTAATATTTTTTATTGCTATACTTTATATGGAGTGCATCTGATTTATTTTGAATTTCATATTCTGGCCATAAGTTTTAATTCTTATTATAGTTACTCGCATATGAAACAATGGGTTTTATTTTCATATTTATTTTTGCACGTAACGCGATGCTTTCTCTGTATGTTTGTACTTCACATGCTGCTCGTTGCTTTTCTTTTGACGTGAAAAACGTCTTTCCGCTCGTTACAGTGACAGTCAGTCGAACTTTCTTGTGTGACAAAATACCGTCAGATTTGAATCGCTAATAACTACGAGAATAATAATGCGAAAAGAATGGTTGACTCCACAACGGATAGATCATATCTGCAAGAGTTTGTCGCATAGCATTTGTTTTGCCTGTGAAGTCATCGTACCAGTGTAAGCGCATGCACGTGATTGTTATGAATTAGCTTTATGTAAGGTTATAAATAAGTGTAGCGTGGAAACGCGTTTAGCTAGGAGGTTGATTCTGGTGCCATTTTAAAGAGCTTGAGGAGTGTTACTAGGACCCAAATTGAGATATTAAATTTTTTTTTATCGGAATGTAAGTAAAAATCGGTATTAAACTGAAAATTTCAACCTCAGCATGTTTTTTTATTATAACATGCAGAGTTTTCTTTCGAATTGTACGAAACTTACAGAATACTTGACAATTCATAAAAGAAACATTGTTTTAAAATTTTATTCAAAAATTTGAATATTACGGGAAATATGAGCATTTGTAGTAAATAATGTTTTAATGCGCATACGCGAAATGAAGTACTATATACTGACAACACATGGCGCCATCAAAAGCTACTCTAAATAAAACATAAGAAAGGCACAGTTCGGGTCCGGCCGTAGATTTTACGTGAAAACGTCGGGATAAAATCATAAAACAAGTATTTCGTATTAATATGTAATTTAATTATCAATCTCTTTAATACAATATTTACACAGAGTAGTACAATGGTTACAAAATAGATAAATAACACTTTTATCGCATGTACCAAGGGTCTAAGGTAGCTATTAAAGAGATTGATAATTAAATTACATATTAATACGAAATACTTGTTTTATGATTTTATCCCGACGTTTTCACGAAAAATCTACGGCGCGGACCCGAACTGCGCCTTTCTTATGTTTTAGTTATTCTTGTAATGCAATTTTTTTTGTATTCCGGATAGAATCTAATTTTCTCTTTTTATACTTTATACCAAGCAATTTTTTTATATAAAATTCACCCACATCTTTACCAAATACGAGGGAGCCATAAGATATCAAGAGACGGAGGCGTCGTGTTAAATTAGCGAGGCTTTTTCATTACTCGGTGGTATCGTAATTATTAACATAATGTGAAGAAATCTTGCACCTAACCACTTGGATGGATAAGGTCTCAGTAACTGTTAAAAAAGAAACATCCGTTTTCTTTTTGATTGTTTGTGAGATTGTAAAAACGGATTCAAAATCTTGACGCATCATTTTCTTAAAAAGTGAAGGGACCGTGTCACTTTTCAACCGACCGTCTCATCGCTTCTTCAGTCGCAATAAGTTTTTATAAAATCGAATATTTCTTTAGGGTCTTTATTTCAAAAACAGAGATTCTGTGTTTTCGACTTTTAAACAAAAATCGGAAACATGAATGGTGTAGCACAAAACATAAAAAAACAAATATAATAACAATCAAGTAATTAGCGATTATGATATATAATTCACATACAGAAAATATAAGTAAGAGATATAATTAAATTCGATTTTTGAATTTTTAGAAATTTTATCTGCCGTTGTGCTTGATTTCAACCTCTCGCATAACCTTAAAATAATTACATGCATGTCTCGTCGCATAAAACATCTTCATATGTTGACTGAAACCAATCGACTGATTTCAGTTCATGACAGCCGTAACGCGTGTATCTGACAAGCTATCTGCAAAGTTTCGATTTGAAAAGTGGTTTATTTAAGGATTTTTCCCGTTTGTGTACTTCAGACTTGGAAGCACCGAAGAAGAATGAAATAAACATAGTGAAGAAAAGCAGTAAAAAGGAATAAAGCCTTTCAACCATGAATAAAAACAATTTCGGGTTCTAGGAATGTTATGCCTCCAGTGACTTTACTGAATCTTAACTAAAAAGATAGAGTCGGATATCATATAATACGAATTCAGCTGTTTTCTTAGACGTTAATCCTGGAACGTTGCCAAGAGCTCAATGGATGAGTTCAGTGAAATGCAAATTCAAGAAAAGCTCCAATATAATCTACCGTTAACTATGCATCTTACAAGATAAATAGATAATGGATATCATGGCTTTGGAAGGTTGAGGAGAAACCAAAAGTGATCCAGAAAGATTCTGAATTGAGTGACACAAGGGAGCTGATTGTTGTCACCAGAAATAGACCTAAAATTTGGGGCCAAATATTTCTAGAAGTCTTACCAAAAATTTAACAAATCATTGGATGCAAAAAATATGAGCTAAATTTCATTACCATTAGAAAATCCCAGAGATATATAGATAGTGGTAGTGCATAATAAGTCTTAGAAAACAAAATATTTATTTTGTTTTTTATTTACAAAATAATTTACAAATAGTAAAAAAATTTTCATTTTCAAGCGTTAATAAGGTACATTCTGTAGTGTAACTGGGGATAAATTCAGCGTCATACAGGTAAGATATATATATATTCGGAAAATAAAATAATAGTAATAATAATAAAATCTTTAGATGTTTCAGCCATATATTATCGCTGCTAATTATGCTGAAAAAAGTAAGAAAAGCTTTTTTTTCTATATTTGGTTAAGAAGCACCAAGCTTTTAGTGCTATGGTTTCAGTCTAGCGTTTAAACTCCAGAATGTATTCTTTTGAACTATTCAGTACAACAGAGTCTTTGTTTAAACATTATTATGAAATTATTTCTAGCCAAATTTCTTTACCTAAATTCTACAAATTTCTCAACAAATTAAAGCATTGAAAATCGTCTTCTCGGAATTCATAATTAATTCATTACATACCTTATCGGTCACTAGTGGTCATTGACAGACTTCAATCAGAGTGGACGTTGGTTACCGATGACTTACAACCCAACAAGACGTGCTATTTATAATATCACGAGGTCTTAGCAGATGAATGAGTAACAAAATTTTAGATAATAAGAGAATGTGTCCAGAGAATGTTTGAAGCTTGAAGTAAACGAATATGAGTTATTATGATAGGGTACACGACTGGTCATTATCATATGTTACTTTTGAGTTTTTCATCTTAGATATATAAATATTGAAACAAAATTTACATAAATGAAGGGTGAGAGTAAGCGAAAATCTCTGACGGAAATGAAAGGAGAATTCGGAGAGTTTTTGGTAGAAATGTAAAGGGACTGTAGCTATTTCGTCTAGGAAAAAGACAGAGAAGAGTGAAGCGAGCATCTTAAAAGTTTTCCGTCTGTTTTTCCATATTTTTATATGAGTCTGGGGAAATTATTTAAAATTTGTGTAAAATAGATAAAAGTGTAAAAAAAATCGATTGAAAGAGTTAGAGAATAGCATACAACACAAAAATTGCAAGAAAACATCTATATTAGAGAATCTACAGATGGAGTGCTGGATGATGCAGTGAAGCAAGGACTAGGGCAGATCGTACATGGGAATATCGGCCACATTGTAAAGAAAACCGTAAACGTCAATTTCTACAACCGGTACGTTTACTGAATGTGTCACAAATCGATCTTAATTTTCAAATGCCCAAAAAAAATATTTTGTAGCTGATAGCATCTTTTAAAGAAATTTAACTTCCGATCTATGATTATATAGGCAGAGCACACTGTGTTTTAGATTATACATGCCCTTTTCAACTTCCTTTTTCAAGAAGTTTCAAAAAGAGGAAGAAGAAAGTTATTGATATTTAATCAGTAACATAATTAAAATAACTCTTACATTGCAGGCCTTTCTCTATTCTGAAATCTTAGTTCATTGTAGAGAAAGCGGGGAATGCCAGCACATGCTCGTTACTGTCATGAATCGAATCAAATACTTAAAACTGTCCGAAAAATTCTGTATTTCCCAAAACAAATGATAGATGCGAGGTGAAAGATGGATGAGGCAGAATTTCCCAATCCATTGCTTGATTTTTTATTTTGTTGCGTGCTCTGAATTCTGTGTAGGCGTGCGTTATCGTGCTAAAGAAAGTCTCTTGTATTGCTGGTCAGACTGGCAGTTTGAGATGAATTTGCTCACGAAAGAGCATTTCTGTAGAGATTAGGAGCAATATTTTCAACTGGGTTAAAATGTATAACACCCTTTCAGTCCTAGCAAATGCTAGTTTTTCTATAAATATTCCGTTTCAAGAATGAATTAGGGAATTTATTAAAAATTGATCTTCTACTTACGAGATGAATTCTCATACATTGTCCAATTTTCTGTAATTTGAATCAATATATTGTTGAAAAGATGCTTCGAGACAATTAAATTTGGGTAATAAATATGGGTAGAAATTTTAATTAATCGTAAGACGATTAAATTTGCTCATGTAAGCAGAAATTTTAATTAATCGAAAGGCGGTTAAATTTTCTCATGTAGGTAGAAAATTTAATTAATCTAAAGACGGTTAAATTTTCTCATGTAGGTGAAAATTTTAATTAATGGAAAGACGATTAAATTTTCTCATGAAGGTGGAAATTTTAATTAATGGAAAGACGATTAAATTTTCTGATGAAGGTGAAAATTTTAATTAATGGAAAGACAGTTAAGTTTTCATATGTAGGTAGAAACTTTAATTAATCGAAAGGCGGTTAAATTTTCTCATGTAGGTAGAAATTTTTAATAAATAGCCAGTTTTGTTGTTATAAGTGCTGAGGTGCTTCTAATTCACTTGTCTGATCTCAAAAACACTGCATACTAAAATGATTATAATTGAACGCCATAATTTTGATCCAATATTTCCTTTAAATTTATATTTTGTCAATTTTTTGTTTTTTTATTGTCTATTATTAAGAAAATGAGATCAGTATAATAAATATCTTCTAATTTTTGTAAATCTTTTGAAAAATGTTTGCTTTAAGATTTTTAATTAATTTTTAAAATTAATAATTAGTCTTTTAAAAATAAAAATTTCTTCAAATTTAAGAAGAAAATTTTAATAACGTTTAATTATTTTCTTTTTCATTTGGACGATTGGTAAATATCACAATTCACCTAGCTCATTTAGCGCAAAACAGGTGATCTCAATTCGAACGTTGAGCTTTTGAAAATGAGGTGGCTTGAATTTCAAGCCACAGTTTACACAAGTATTCAAAATAGCGTATAATTCACCCTTCCCTAAACGATAAAAAGAATCATATTCCTTTAAAACTCGATAGATAATTCTGTGGTTGTTTTTGTTTGTATATAAACGAGAATCACAAAATAAACATTTCTAGGCTAACAGTAGATTTATTTCTGGTTTAGAAGCTATACAAGGGTAAATGTGGGACAGAATTTTCAATAACGAACCATGGTTATAGAAAGAGGCCACGCCATTCTCCAGACTTCTGCATCACACCAGCATGAAGATGAGTAAACTCCAATGAGAGGTTTAGCGTACACGATGCCCGAATCGAAAGTCTGAATCAGGTAACAGCGATCAGCGACCTCGAACTCGAAAGTCTGAATCAGGTAACAGCGATCAGCGATCTCGAACTCGAAAGTCTGAATCAGGTAACAGTAATCCCTTCTTCGAGAATGAATAAAAAAAGGAGGAAATGATTCTAAGCAAAGAGGTTTTTCCTCTTGTCATTAACCCGAGAGAACTCGCGCCTCCTTAGCGAGCGCTAAGACGCGATAGTGGTCATAAAATGACCCCAAACTAAAATTCAACCCTTCGCTGTTAAAATCATTATGTTTTTAGTTGGAAAAATACTGCTTTTGACTTGTAGACATTAAGAATACAGTGCTTAACACAAATTAAATCTGCTCCATTATTATCCACTCTTTCACTTGAAAGTGTGCATCTCTTTCACGTGAAAAGTGTGTTTCTAGATAAATATATTTGTTCACTCTACAATTAAATGTATCATGTTATTATTGATGAATAACTCCCAACTCTTCAAAAGGCTTGTCACATCTTTTGCTGGTCCTTTTGTTCCAGGTAAGCGCGACACAATATTATGACAACGAATATTTTGTTTAAATTTTGTATTTCTCCACTCAGTGCCTTCTTTTGATGAAAACAAATTCAAGTTATTCATATCTTCATTTCCAGAATCTTCGTCCTATTCCGATTCCGTATCATGTTGGCAGAAAGTTTCATGATCTGAAAAAAATCACTTCTAAAACATCCTGGTCCATTGTCTTTATTGTCAAAGTCTGGATCTTCATCAGTTTCAACTTCTACAAAAAGTTTATGTAAACGCTCCATTTCTCTTCCTTATGGAGTCAGCATTGTGAGAAACAGTTAAATACTTCTTCAATTCGGCAAGGAAAATAATGAGCTGACCGTACCAGCTACTTTTAATAACTAGTCTGTGGAACAAACGGGAAGACACGAGGGTCATTTAATAACCTTAGTAACTGACCAAATGTGTATTAGGGGAAGAAATATTCAGGAATTACTTACTAAATACTCAGAAAAGGCAGAGAGGGGTGACTAACTCAGCTACTGATAAGAAAGGAATGAACAGTTTAGTGGATGGTTTTCTAGGAATCTGAGTTTTCCGAGGACTTGGGGTCATAAAATGACCCCCGCGCGTCCTCCCGGGTTAATGAAAAAAAAATCTTAACATTGCTTGGTTAGTTGAAACGAGCGTGTGCTTGCTGTTCAGAACATCCGTGGCCTAGCGATATAGGAGCAAGGTTGAATGGATGGCTCGTCTTTGAAGCGTTGCAAAGTTAAAGTTTGTGGCATTTACTAAAATTTATAATGCAGATTCTGATAAGTGGAGAGAAAAATACTTTGCCTATGGCGCCACTTTCACTTGCTACGCCAGTGTCCTCATTTCCATAAAGGATAATCGTTATGAACGTTCTTTGATTCGATTTATTTACTACCAATGAGAAGACATGAATGCTGATTAACTTCCGATTACATAAGCGAAATAAGTCAAGAAAACAACGGTGTGAGTGAAAATTGCATTTTTCATTACTTGAAAGGTTCAAATAACTTTGTTTTGTTAAGGAACATTTATAGTGTTCTGATAGCGAAAGAAACGATTAATTTGATAAAATAGTGAGACGTTATTTCTCATACAGTGTGATTCTAAAATCATGGGGCAAACTGTAAGAATAGGTCAAGCAAACAGAAACAAGTCATTTTTGCAATAAAATGTGAGGTCGCAAACGCACAGGACGACCTCTGCAGTGGGATCTTTGCTAATGAATTAAATAAAATAAAGGGATACACCTGATAAAGTGTACAACACAAGCTTAATGGAATACAAATTTACAATAGCACAACAAGCATAAATAACGCAGTACGGGCAAGTAGGACGTAGTATCAATAACACACCTTTGATGTACTTAAAGTAAATGTTCAAAGTACTTACCTTCAACAGCTATACACGCCTCGCGTGTTGTTATTCATGAAATGTGTTGTTGTGCTATTGTAAATTTGCATTCCACTAAACCTGTGCAATACACTTTGTGTGTTGCGCCCTTTTCTTTTACTTAATTCGCTGGTATAGAGCCCCTTTAGCGGTCACTTTTTGGGTTGGCGAACCCCCGTTCTAGTGTAAAAATGGCTTTTTCCTGTATGACTGTGCTACCTTTATTGTTTATCCCATGATTTTAGAATCACTCTCTATATATTTATTGTACCTTAAATACGGGAATAGTTAATCGTTAACTAATTACCGTTCATCTAAATTGTGCATTCACTTAATTGAACCGCATTGATTCGAGACAACATTTGAGCCATTAGTGTTACAATAATTTAAATGTTGCATTTATTAATTAGATCACAACTTATATAAATTTAACAGAATGTTTGTTCAATGCAAAATCACTTACTTGTTTACGAGAAATACAATGCAAGATTTCATTTACTAAATGGCTTTTAATTATATTTTACTCTAATAGGGATCCTGTCTTGCGGAGCATGGTTATTAAAAGTTTTTCATTCACAGTCATTCATTTTAGAAATGTCATTTAACTGTTCTGCCCAAGGTGCAATAAATCTTCTTTGCTAATGGGATTTCCACATGGCTGGAATATTTAATCGAGTTGAAAACTCATTGAATCAAAAAGAAGCTTGAATCTTTCGCTATTAATTGATGTATGTAACTGTTTTCATAATCAGGCGGAAATATTTTAAAACAACAGATTTTGAGGCCAAATGTTTTGTCATAGGCCAATGAAATGAAGATCTACTGTGTAAATTTGAACAAGAATACCTCCTTCTCTAACATAATAAACAAATCATGACAAGGCATGAAAAGGAACTTTTTCATTTTGAAATTCTTTTGATAATTAGGGGAATCTTATAATTATTTAAGAATCTAAGTACTTAAATTCTGCTGAGAAATCAATCCATACATTACATATGAATGAAAGAATAAGTTTTATTTATAGGTGTTTCTTTAAGCACTTTTAGACACAAGCGTTCTAAAATTAGCGCTATTATAACGCTAATTTTATACTTTATTTTTCATTTATTTTTTAAATGTTTGATGTTTTCCAACAATTACCAAAGCGCCTGCAGTTGGAGGGTTAATAAACGATGAAATCTATAAAGTAATACATTTATAAAAAAACAACTTTTATTAAAGATTTTCTGATATATTTATGACAATTTTTTCATTTAATATTTCATCACTTTAGTGTCTTAAAATTTTTTCAACGCAAAATAAAAAAAAGATGAAAAATAGAAAAAAGAAATTTAAGAAATCTTAATAAACATAAAGGTACGATCACATTGGTGAGAATTATTATATGTTACAGATACAGCAGTAATGGAGTCAATGACCTCATATCTATATAACAAACGTAAATGCGCATGCAATCTAACTGTACGTTGTCTTACGCTCTGTGATTTCACGTTCTTTCTCTTTCTGCGAGATACTTAATGAGGTACAAAATTAAATTGCCTAAACGCACTGGTCTTCTGTCATGCAAACATTAATTGACTTCATTTTGTAACACCAAGAAGGTTTTTTTAATAAAAAAAATTAAGTATAAGTCATTGCTGATGTGCAAGGAACCTATGAAGAACAACAAACCTATTACTAATACCAAGTATTGGAAAGAAAACATACTCAATACAGCATACTCAAGTAATTTAAGCCACCCTGTATTGCATCTGATTTATTTTTATGCTCATTAAGCTATATATAAATTATATTACATTTATTTCTAATTTTGTCAAATTTTGAAAATATTTTTTCTTTGAGGAACAACATATATACATATATATTTATGAATAGATATATTCGTGAACATGCATATATCAGATTTCTTAATGCCTGTGACTTCTGTTTCTCAACAAGAAACATTCTAATAATAAATAAAGATTGATTTAAATCATCCTCTTCATATCTGGATAGAAATAGACAATTACATACAAACAGTAATAAATAATACCACTTGAAGTCTTTAATAAGTTCTTATTTTATTGAAATTAATTATGTAAAAGTAACAGCTTGATTATTTCTGAGACCTAGTTGCTGTACGCATAATATATTTAATTGTGATTTATTTACCCCTTTAATCAATTGATCAAAATTTTAAGAAGTCATAATGACATGCATAATAGAAACTGTAGACAATAGCTTTAGTATATCTGCTATTATATTTTATTAAATTAAAATACACTGATCATGATAGTAGATATTATTTAATTCTGCCATGAATATAATGGACGCAAAGAATACTGTTCAACTTTTTATTAAACTTCCTTAATATGAATAAACCTCTGCAGGGCAGGAAAATAAAATTTTGTCGTTATAAGATGTGAGGAAAAACAAGTAAGATGTAAAATATCTACTGATGCAATTTTCTTGATTTGTTGATGTATTTTTTTTCTAAAAAAGAAATTAGTAACTCAAAGCATTAAGTTATCAGTATATTTTAAAGATCTTCTATGTTCTTTTGGTATAATCACTTCAAAAAATAAATGAAGTTTCCAATGCACATCGATTGATTACGCAGATAAAGAAAACACTTGACTCTAAATCAGGTTTATTATGTGCTATTATGGACTCTTGTAGATGTAGGAAAATAACACACGCACGCACGCACGCACGCACACACACACACACACACACACCCTCTATCAGAGGGGGTACAAAATGATTACGCATCTGATATAAAGTATTCAACAAGTTTTAATGAAACAATGAATTACATAGAATTCATGGGTACCTACTACAGTATCCTGTAGAAAGATAAACGCTTTTCAAGCACTTTGATATATAAATAATGTGATAATGTGTATAAAGAAAGAAAATAAAATTGAAGCTGTTCCATTGCTTGCGTCGCAATAGTGATCAAAGAAAAAAACATTGAAAAACATATTTAAAACATTCGATGTATTTTAATTAATGCGGAAATTGCGTGTTCTTCCTGAAGTATCATTTCAGGTAGTTCAGGCTTTAATATTTTCACTAGTTATGCAGTTATATATCATTAGTTCTGCAGATAAAGAAAGCATATAACTAGAAACAAAATTTGGCACATATTTCTAATTGTTAGTCAATAGTCTTTCCGAATATAAAGACGAAAAAGAAAAAAATTATATTTAAAAATATTTCCAATAGACCCCAAACTACAAGATAATTTATTTTTTAAAAAAATTTTGGTAACTCTATATAAGTGAGATCAAATTAAAAATTTATTAATTTAACAAAAAAATTAATAAATTTAATTTTGAGCTTTGATTTTAATTAAATTAATTAATTAATTAGAAAGATTAATTAATTAAGACAAATTACTGTACTAAAGACTTTCTGAATTTAAGTCATAAATATAGTAAGTAAATAATTTTTAAACAAATATTGAATTATTCCAAAACAATTAAAAATCCAAAAAAGTTGGTGATGTAAATATAAATCACTGTGCGTCTTAATCTAAGCCAATCAATAAAAATTTTAAAGAAACCCCATATATTTCCTACAATACGAGATTAAAAATATCAAAGTTTTCATTAACCTTCGAAACTATTGATTATGCAGACAAAGAAAGTATACAACTCATAATAAAATTTCGTATGTCATGTTTCGAAGTTATTTTACTGCTTACATCCCTACAAAGATCAAAGTTGGGTGAAAAGAGTATTTCTCATTCCTTGTATACATCAAGTCTTATTTCAAAACTTATTTTGAGAAAGAAGCTAATGCATTCAAGAGAAGACTGTGTGTTACTTTAATAAGAGCGGGATCTGTAGAGTTTTCCTCGATTATTTAAAATTCTGCAAATAATACGAGCCATCTCTAGGGATACGGGAGACGTAATGAGAAAATTAATGGAATAATTTGGACGGAAACAGTTTATAATTTATGAAGCCATTTCAAGCTTTGTGTATCGTCTTTTCTGTTCGGTCTTATGCAAAATCCTTGCATCTAAAGCCACGAAGCAAATTTCGCTACGACGTTATTTTGAACTTTCTTTCAAAGATTTTTATTTAAGTTTCTACAATGCCTTTTATGTATTAAACTGGATTACTAGTATACAAATATTTCTACACGCACATGATAAATAGGAGCAGAAGAAAGAAAGGGCTGATGAAAATATAAAAAAAGCTAAGAACACAAATTCGAACTAGGTAACTATGTGACATGTAAATGTAAAACCATGCGGAAAAATATCTTTGGGATATAAATTTTTTGATGACGTATAATGATTATATATGGTTTTATTTCTTTAAAAACAGGAATTATTAAGTTAAATATTATATTACAGTTTCATGCGACCAAGGAATACAAGAAATACTTGAAATATTTCAAATAAATGCAATAATTATGGATTTATATAAATACAGAATTGGTTTTTAACATGGGATATTGATTGAAAGTTTATTTTCACCATGAAGAAAATTATCATAAACTTAATTCTTCTTAAACTTCTATTGAGGACAAACAAACTTTAATGTTTCAAACCCAAAAGCGAAGAATTTATTAATTTCTTGATACAAGTGATTATTTTATTTGTAAGACATTAAAAATTTAAAAATATATTTTTATATTTTATTCAAAAGATAAGTTTAATCCACTACATGCTGTAAAAACGTTACAAATTACAAGTAATTTATTTGAATATAAACCAACTGCTATAGTATATACTATGTCAATTGATAGTGCTGCAAGTTCAATATGGCAAAGAATTGGTTTTCATGCTGATAAGAAAACAGGGATGAAACGATCTAACAAATTATAAAAAGCTCTTATTTAAATAAGAAAAAATTGGAAGTATTTTCTGAGGGATTTAATTTGTGAAAGATACTTATTTTATACAGTAAAATAAAAAATGCAGCATACTACATACAAAACAAAATATATACAATACAAAATGTAGCATACTAAATACAATACAAAATGCAGCATACTTACCATAATAAATAAATTTATTCTGTAACATCTATTATAAAAAATTGAGTAAAATAATTAAAAGATGTACTGTTTTGCTAATTTGGACTCCTGTATCCTTCAATTTTTTCCGTTATTCACCAAAAATATGACAAATGGGATGCAAACGTTTTAATGGCAACTAAACATTGATAACATATGTCTATAGTCAAGAGGAAGGTAAGCAGCAAGCGTAGTTAAAGTTATATCACAGAATATCCAGTGCATAAAAAATACGTTCTAATGGTTATTAATTAGCTGATGTCTTACTTACTTATCCAATAGCTTATTTTAAGATAGAAATAGATGTATTTTAAAAATATTTTTACAGTATACAATATAATTGCTTTGCTTGAAAATTACAAGGTTTATGAATTGAAATTTTCAGATAGGCGATATATCTATTAAATGCAATTTATTATTACCTTAATATTATTATAAACCTCGCATGATAAATTTATTTTAAAAATTACATTATTATTATTAAGTAATAAATTATTATTTAATCGAATTTCAATCAGTAGCTAGAAAACTAACATGAATAAATACTGAAGACGTGGTTTGTGTAAAAAAATAAACTTGAAAAACTAAGTTTGATGTAATTTAGACCGACAATAAATGCAAATGCTGCCTACCCGATACTATATGCAAATCTAGGTCATGTCATATATTTCAGATATATTATGCATGTGCAACGAAAAATAACAAAAACTACTTTTATTTACATTTTCTGAACTTCGCAACTTATTTCACATGTGTAATTTTTTTACTGCGAATACCTGAAACGCAGAAATGTCTAGTACTCTTACACATAGATTAACACGATAGATTGGCTCTCTAAAACTCCTGCCAGATAGAAATCAAGAATTCGCATCCAAATTTCCAATTGTAAATAGATATATGCTATATTTACCAAATCTATGTGAAATAATATTAATTTTTTTCAAATTAGTGTATTTTACTTAGGTAAATATTTATTAGTTCAACCGAGGCAATAGGCATTGTATTATTTGCAAAATAAATCTATAATAGAATTGTCCAGAGATGTCCGTAACGCTCATAAATTTGGCTACGTGCCAAAGAGACTGTGTGTTTAACATTGTTATGTGAGTTGTAACATTTTTTCTTCATTCAGGTTTCATTAATAAAACTTGATGATTTGTTTGAACAATGAAAACGGATTGAATTGAGTTTCAACAATGAAAAGTATTGTTGTAAATTATGCCAAAAAATATTTTTATATATAACGCTGTGCAGAGCTTAAAATACCCCCCTTTTGTCTGCGTCATTATTGAACGAGAAAATCGGTTGATAGTATAAGAATATTACCTCAGCTTTCAACACTGAAAGAGAAACACGCAATTAAATATTTGTTTAAACAATGAAAACGTATTGAATTGCTTTTTGACAATGAAAAGTATTGTTGCAAATTATGACAAAAAATATTTTTAAAAATTTATTAAAATTAGAGAAAAATTGTAAAGTAACTTAATTGATATCATTAAAAAGGTAATTTTTTGTACTTTCAGATGGCGTAAAAATCATTTTTGATCTGTAATATTTTGAAAAGTAATTGAGAAAAGCGTTAAAATTTTGCTTAATTTTCAAATAATTAAAATTATAAATAAAGTTTTGGAAAAAGGGCTCCGAGATGCACAATCCCATCCTGCAACGTTTTTTTGTGCCAAAGTTCGTAGCTCTAGGTCCAGCGGTCTGCCGTGTAGAGCTCCAACACATCAATTCTCTTTTGTTATTAGTAGAGATTTGGAATTGCATTTTTTCTGTTAGTGGATTTTGCATTATTTTTACTCGGATAAAACGAAAGTAATCGTTAAAAGTAAAATTAAAAAAAAAAACGAGTTAGTGCGAAGTGATTCATCAATCATTTTTTTTCATTTTCCTCATTTATTTCTTAAGCACTCTGCCAATGTGCATTAGATTTTGTATTACATCTTTTGTGACTAAATCTGTTACAATTAGTTCTGAGATAGGTTTTCCAGGCTAAAAGCCCATCTTAGACGGGCACAAATCTTCTAGTAAATAAATATTGATACAATCCCTGTTTGTTTTTTGAAACACATATTTTTCATTTCAAGTATCAGTGCCATATTTCAAGTAAATAACATCGAAAATCTTACAACATACTGAAATCCATTAGAACAGAAATAAAAACTGATTTAATTAACTGGCAAGATTTTCGATTTTCTTTGTATTTTTAAACTCTTTTACTAAGTTCGAAATGTTTCATGTTTATATGTAAGATTGGAATTTTGTGATCGATTTTTCACTCACTTCTTAATTCACTAGAGTTCTGAAATTTTGCATATCTATTGGGTCTTGATGACAATGCAATATTTTAATAATTTTAGAGCTCTAAATTATCAAATAAAAAAAATCGCAAAATTACGTTTGTACTCGGTAGGTTTCAGTGGGGTCATCTATAGTATTTTTGAGAACCAAAATGCTTTACACAGTAATTTAAATGTTTCATTAAAAATAAAAATAAATATATCCTATTATAGATCTTTTGAATAAAATAATTGTTCGAATTATTTCATGAAAAATTGATTCTAAGATCCCAAAAATTATCCCTTTAAATTATGAATTATAACATAAATTAAAGACTAAAAACTAGAAAATAATAAATATAAAAAAACTTTTTAAAAAACCTCTTTTACCAATGCATTAAAAAAGAAAAAATATGTTTTTCTCAAAAATCTGGAGGTAAAAAAAATCGAAAAAGCGTGAGGTGCTGAAAACAATAGGAGAAAGATATAAAACCACAATGATTATCCTAAGAAACGAAATGTTATTAAACATTCATCATATAAAATATATTATAAATGTGATTACAATTCTAATTTACTTACAGCTTTTCTACCTGCGCCTCACGCTTTTCCGATTTTTGTTTTGACCTCCAGATTTTTGAGAAAAAATTATTATTTTTCTTTTTTAATGCATTGCTAAAAGTGTTTTTTTTTAAGTTTTTTATTTTATTACTATACTTGTATTTGTTTGTCTGTGTCAAAGTGATATTGAATATTTTCGGCATTGACGAAGTGTTTTAAATCGAAATCATCCAATACAAATGTCATGCAAATCGAACGTTTAAATCCGTGAAGCATTCAGTAAATTAAAATCAAAAATTATCAACCTAAATTTTATTATTCACTCATTAAAAATTTTTTTTAAAGTATTTCTACGAATGTTCAGCACGATTGTATTCAATGAGAATGCGTTGAAACACATCTTAGGCATTTGAGTACGTTAAAATAAAAATTATCTACCTTTTTATACGTGGATAGCAAAAACTGAAAAATTATCAACCTGAGTTTTACTATCCACGCATTAAAAATAAAATTTCTCATGTATCTCTACGAATGTTCAGCAGGATTGTATTCAACCAGAACGCGGTAGAGCACATCTTTGGCATATGAGTACGTTAAAATAAAAATTATCCACCTTTCTTCGCTATCTACGCATAAAAAGTCAACATTTCGAAGCATCTTTGCGTATTATAAAGACGATTAGATTCATCCAGGATGCATTGGCTGAAAGAGGAGACTATTTTTGAAAAAAGAATATCGGACCCTAATAATATCCCTGCAGACAGAGACTATATTACGAAATGTGACCTTTTCTCTCTATCATAACAAGAGAAGTCTGACTATCAGTAAGGGAGATAAAAGATTCTTACGTTGACGTCTTTGAGGACCTTGAATGATCTCGTTTAGAAAGGATATATCGAGAAGAATGCAATGATACTTACTAGTGTTACAATGTTAGGGGATGGCCACTGCGTTATCTAATCATTAAATATGATAGACAAAGATTCCTAACGAAATGTTAGGTGAGATGATACATGTAATATGCATGAAGGTATACATCATTTGTCACTAGATGCATACTTTCAGATGAAGTGATAATATTTTTTCTCTGGCGAAGTAACGTAGAGTATTTATTGCGTACAACTCATCCCTGGTTATAGAATATTATCATGAATAAAATTAAAGCTTTAATGAATGATAAATATGGATGCTTTCTATTGGGTTTATGCAGAATTGGTGAAAAGAGGAATTTAGTATCATCTTGCTTTTCAGTGATAAACATTAAAATATACAAAACAATAAACTAATTTCATATCAGCGAAACATGGAATAAAAATAACTACTGTAATGAAAATCATAGTCCATAATTATTGTTTTATTTAATATAATTTTAGGAAATGAAAAACATTACGATGCAATGACAGAATGAAATGTTTTTCTTGAAACGCAAATATTTATTTACGATATTAAGTATTATTTTAAGGGTATTTTAAAACCACTTTTGGGAATTTAAATTTCAGAAAGCATATTTGTACTAAAAAAGGGATTTACTTTCAGTGTTTGTTTTTATGAGCAGCAATTTCTTTTCAGTTACATAATCCTTCAATTATCATCGATATATTATATGCCGTAAACATGATGAACGCAGCTTGAAAAAATATTCTTAAATATTCGTTCAAATCAGGTAATCTCAGCCTTATAATGAAGGAGTACTTATATGTATTCAGCGGTCTTAATAAGCTTAGTTCGTAATAGCTGTTTCACCAATGGACTTGGAAGAAAATCGTTCTTATTTATTTGTTATGAAGTGAGAGTTTATTGCGCCTATTCCAGAGGATTAGGTAAAGACAGTATGCATAATGCCACTATGCATCACGCAGTTGACTGCAATAATCTTGTGAAGAACTAGCAAGAGTGTTTTTTGAAAGTGTTTTGTCGATTTTTACGTGAACATACACAATAAGGCTCATTTTCTGTTGATATTATACATCGTAGTACATTAACTCCACTATGTACTTCCGAGCTCGGAACCCAGAGGGTTCCCTGTCATTTGAATGGGTATATGTGGAAAGAAGTTCATACCGTTCTCCCGGAGGGAGACATGATTGACCTCACATCTGTCCTTGCTGCCGTAAAGTTGTCCTGATTCTCGCGCCAAGTGTCCATTAGAAACAGAGCACAGGGGCTTTCTTGGATGAGTGTAGTTGAACACATACTGGCCTTAAGGGAAATCGAATGGATTTACAGGGCCAAATGGCATAATTGAATGTTGATAAGATACTTGATTAATGACTAGTTATGTTATGAGAAGCAACACATTACAAAACATTTGATATGAAAGTGGCGAGAAAAAAATGGTAGCTTAACATTGGGAAAAGATAATAGACAAATAACACAACAATTATTGTTCATATAAAAAAAGAAATATAAAAAAACAATGCAAACTTCCGGTGGAAGCATCGTAGTGCGCAGTGAAGAGAATCGAGTACACATTTGACCATCTTCCCTTTAGCCGATTGGATGAAATATTTGAAACGAATTTCCAGTTTGATGTCAAAACCACATATAAAATTTCATTAATCAAGCACATTACATTCTTAAGTTATCGTGTTCACAGACCGACAATAGACAGGCCGAGAGACAGTCACTCTTTTGATGGATTTCTTCCAAAATTTGGTACCCATCTACAGTTCAGGTCATAAAATTCTACTTGTTGCGTTTTTGAGTTATCGTGGTCACAGACAGACATAATTTCAAAACTACTTTCTTTTTCGAACTCAAGAAGTTCTTAAAAAAGGGAGATTTGTCAAAATCTCGTGGTCGAACCTTTGACGATTACAATACTATCTATACTTCACATACGAGAAGGTAAAAAGGGGATGTAATACAATCGTACCCAGTTTTTTAGTAAACGAAAGGAGTTAGAGAGCGTGGATTTAATTTTATTCATAAAAAATAGACACGTAATAATTGAGTGTTTACGTATTACGACACCATATTTGCCACCAAATTTAAACTTGGCAGCATTCTTCAATTACAATTAGTTCTGTATTAAAAGTTATCATTTTATTTATAGGTATATAATTTATTGAAAATTGCGTTATTATATTGTTAGATTTGAACATTACTATGGAAAGCAAATATTTTCTGCTTAACCGAATTCAGTGCGTTTTTTTTTATTTTTAAACTTTTGAAAAAGGTAAATTATTATATTTCTCTTGTTATATGGCAGAAGTACAATAAAAGTCAGAAATCGTTCATATATTATTTTTTCAAATTAAGTTTAAAAACAAAACATATTAGCACTAAAAACATAAAAAACAATTCTCCCGTTTTGAAGAAATATTAATAGTGATGACATTTACAATGGTTTCTAAATTTCTAGAAACAAAACAATGGCATCTAAGCTTACAGTATTTCTACCTTTTTAAAAAATTAATTTTTTTCAATTAAATAATGAATAGACTTTATCTTTTGAATATAGTCTACTAAATGAAAGTACTTCATTGACTTCAAATATTATAAGAACTTGTATTTACTCTGTGTCGCTTCCAGAGAATGCTTTTTATATGTTCTTTCGTGTTTCTAAAATTTGAATTCCTTCCCAGAAAGATTTCCAATGTAAGCAAGAAGACGAGGAGCATTTTAAAGCACTGAAAAAAGTAGATCTGTAAAATTCTGCTAGTTTCATCTCAGTCTGTTGACTGTTTCTCAAGGGAAAGTTGCTGAAATAAGAGTGTCTAGAAGAATGCGCGAAATGCAAATATCTTTTTTACCGTAGTGTGCTACAGCCAAGTATAAATAAAGGAAAAGAAAAATAATACAGTCTGAAAAAGTTAATTTGGAATGCGTAAATGCTTCTTGTGCCTCCTCTTGTACTATATCCGGTTAGTACAGAGCATTTCTAGTTTATGATTCATTTGAAAAAATTAATGTTAACGAATTAAACGACCAAACTATGATGTAACTGTCATTTCTTCATTCAAATGTTTATACAATCAGCTACCTTTCCATATAGCATGCACATTTGCAGCAAGTGTGATTTTTTCTGGATATTATCTTGTCATGACAAACATGACGCGACAAGTTTGCATCGAAACTCCTGCAAAGTAACACAGAATAATCGAGCACCCCACTTGCAAAACAAGTTTGCTGTGAAGTTGATACGGCATACTTACACACTACGCCTTGGCTACAGTTGTATGTGTCTGGTTTTGATTCTTTGTCTCTGTTTTAAAAAACATCCGATTTTTAATAACATCTCCTAGACCGTCCTTCTTTTCAATTCTATAAATCAATGATAATTTGAAAAAATCTAACTAGGTCTTTTTATAAAAAAATATTACCTTTGAAAAATTCTCTATCCCAACTTTTACTAAATATAGAACTCGAACTTTAAAGAAAACTATACATCGCCTTTTTCTTAATGTTGAAATTTTAAAGTTCATAATTATCATTGATTTATTGAATAATTAAAAAATTAAAAATTAACCCCCAAAAAACAGTTAATGTTTGTTGAAACACAATAACTTACTTTGAGTCCCATATTTTTAAAAGTAATTACTTTTGAAACCTAATTTCATAATTTATTCCACCAGCAAAACTTATTTATTAGCGAACATATCGCTCTCTCTCTTTGACTACAAATCATATTCTCAAAATTATAAAAAATTAAATCAAGACGACAATTAAAAATAACATGCAACATGTCTCGCTGGTGTAGTGATTAAGGCGACAGGTTGGTAACCGAGTTGTCCAAGGTTCGTATGCATATTCTCAATTTGCTACTTGTTTGCAATGAACTTGACGCGACAAATTTACAGCAAGTTTGTCGTATGGTGACTTCGAAGTTTGCGATAACTTATTTTAAAACTTGTTATGAACTTGCGGTCTTGCTGTGTCAAATTTGCAGAGCAAGACTGCTACAACTTTGTTTCAAATTAAAATTTTTATAAGGGTTATATCTTCTTTAAAAAACTCTAAGTATTTACAAGCAAAGATTCATTATTAAAACCTTTTTAGTTTGTTCAAGTTAGGAAATTTGTCCCAATTAAGTAACTCTGCTGCTAATGAAAAGATATGAAGTCAGGAGGATACGAAGAACGAGGAAAATTTTCTTAACCTAACTCTAGGAGCTTGATTTAGGCTAGGTGAAATCGGCTGCTATCATGACAACAGAAATCTTTATGTATTTTAATGGCTTACAATTCCATCTAAGATGGTTCTAAGATAGTTCTGATCCCGCTTCCTGTCCAATTCAAATAAAGCATGTACAAAATAACTGGACGTTTAGTATTAAGCGATGTTCTTCAGTAGAATTAAACAGTACTATTTATCAACATGTCGTTGTTGATCAAGATCTAAACTATTCTGTTGTAACTTTACTTGTAAATGCTTGAAGTATTTGCTAAATGTTACAACAGAATGCTTTAGACATTGGGTTACGTGGTAGTTCTCTGGTAAAGCAATTTGGACCTTTGCCATTTTCACTCAGAATGTAATCAAAGAATCTATTTCAACCATCACTTTAGTTGAATTAACAGGATGAACTGCAGTGGTCAGGTTAACACATTTAAAAATTGTGATAATTTCTCAACTAACTTGGCTTGGAAGATTTCCAATGTCTATCAAGTTTGATTACCATACTATTAAATGGAAATTGTCTTCAACACCATGTTTTCATTGGTTAACCAATTTGTCAATTGATTAACCAAGTGGCTGTGATTGGTTGTACCAACCACAGCCTATAATTCTCGATATGACATTTTCGCCAAATGACCGCATTATTGTTAAAAGTATTTAACTGTGTTTACAATATACAAGTAATATATACAGTACTAAATATCGACGATCATTAGAAGATTAATGTGTTTCTTTAAGTTTGAGAACACCAATAGTCTTCAACAATGTATCGAACAAAGGAATATGCTCTTAAAACTTATTTTTCAAATGAAGTTATTATTTCCTTCATTTCTACATGTGACATCTTTTTAATTGAGCAACGTTCTTTCCAAAATAAATCAATGAAATTTCCTGTGATTCTCTTTCAACATTTCCTTCTCAACCTATTCTATGAGCAAATAACATTTACCATTGATTACATTGCCTTTTGCCATTTTGTGATTTCGCTGTTGATGAGTTTCTAGATTACAAGATGAAACATGGTTTGACATCCTTCAATCTGAAAATCGTTAGATATCCATAGAATTAATGTAGAACAATCCTTCCGAGAACGGAATTTATTCCAATTTGGACACTTTACTCACTTTCCTTTATTAATCTCTCTAGCATGTCTCGAATTTGGTATTAAACTTTTTGATTCCATTCTTTGTTTCAAGAATTTCATATTTACTGTGAAAAGAATGTGTTATCTTTTTTCGATAATTATAAAATTCAGATGTTATTTTTGTTGAAGATAAATATGAAAACTAGATAGATAAGGTTCACAAATTAAGAAGATGTCCTAAGAAAAAAATAGAACATAAAATTATCACAGAGTTGTTTCTAATAGTTTAATAAACATCTAGAATTTTTGACACCATGAGAATGGAAAACAGTGGATATGATTGAAATTATATAGACAAAAAAGTATCGCAGAATTAACAACGTCGACAAGAAATAACGTCGTTTCTCAGTGAACGCGATTTCTCCTCCGTCCATTTATTCTAGCCTTCAACGAAGACACGGCATATATTTCCTTATAACATAAATAACGAACTCGATACTCTGAGGATAACCCAATTTCTTTTAAGGCAGTTATATGGTATAGAGTTATCAAGTTGATTTTATATGTTAAAATTTGTGGGTTTGATCTCCGATATAGGTCAGTGAATTTTTGAAAGACGAGAAAAACATCAGCATCCATTTATGCATTATTATGATTATGCAGCATGCTAAAGATCTTTTGATATGAAATTTGGTATTTTAGGCAAAATTCAATTCTGTTTCTGGTTGGTAAGCCGTGCATCAAAATCCTGGCAATGAAAACCTTCGATAGAAATGAAAACTAAAGAATATCTGTCAGACTCTGGGAAGCTCTTCGTTATGGCACTTCAAAAGGCAATCCTAATCACGAAAGAAAAATAATTTCAGTCTACTGTCTCACTTTATTCTGCAGGTTTCAATAATATTTCCTCTGTTTACGTACTAAAGAAACACTTTCAGATTTGATTGCTTTCGGAATAATTATTTTGTTATGCTTCGAAAACGTATTGGTGAGTTAAGACAATTAATAAAAATATTTTTCTGTTACATCACAAAGGAAAAAAAATTAGTTAGGAGCTGAGGGTCCGAATAAAAAAGAGAAGCGGCCGCGCGAGAAAATGCTTTCAAGAGCTGGCTAAAGAGATAAAAACGATTAAGAATCGAATAGAGTCCCATCCTTTTTAGGATTGTGGCAAATACCCTCTTTTCAACAAATTCGTTCCAGACATCATCTTCCCATCTCTAGGAATTACTTTAATGAAAACAGTTTTTAATCTTATCTGTCTGTCTGAATTGGCAGCAATTAAGAACTTCTGAACACCTTTAGTAAAACTGCTTTGTGTACTTAACGGAGGGAAAATTTTTTCTCGTTACTTCGATAACACCTTATCACACACATCTTTTCAAAAATGAAGGTCCAGGAAATGTCAAATTAAACTAACCAAACTACTTTCATCTCAAATACCAAAATAATTCTTTCTCCTCGCTTAGGAACACACATATTGCAATAAAATTGTTCCACAACGTAATATTGAATTTTAACACAAAGAAATTATTTAAAAACGTTGATTATAATAGACCAAATAGATACAATTTGTTTAGTTAGACAAACAGATAGTTTCATTGAAGTCCGTTTTGATGTAACGCGAGGAACACTTGACTGCTGACTTAGAAACTTTAAATCATGTCCCATGCCAACGCACAAAGGAGTTACTGCGCCCAGCCTTGGCATGCGAAAAAATCTGAATGACCCGGCCGCCATGACAAATAATTTGGGCATTGTGGCACCCGCATTATAGCTCCCATTACGGGCAGCACATGCGACGACCCCTCAGACAGAGGTACGACCCTTCATCGGTAAAAGGTAACTTGACGCGACATCATTACTGTGTCCCATCGGGAAGTGAGATCCTGCTTATTTATACAGCAGTTTCTCATCCAAATATTTGAGGGGTCCATTTAAGTGCTCCATGACAAAAATATCATCGGAGCTGGCAGCAATTCTTCAAACTTCCACACCACACCAACGCGAGGGTTTCTGATTTCCAAAAAATTTAAGATCACATTCCACCGAAACAGTGAACATTATTGCTGGAATCGGGTTTCGACCCTGCTATCTTCGGCCCCGATGTAGATATAGTGCCACCAGCCCACCGCTGTCCTATTGTAGGACTGATATAAGATGCCTGAGATTTACATAGAGCTCATCGATAAATGTTGTTGCATGTTGTGTAAAAGACGGCATATTCATCATTTTCAAAGGAAGCTGGTTTTATTTGAAGTAATGCAGAATGTTGTGTGTTAAGAATGAAATATTAAATTATTAAATAAATAGCGGAATTATTTTACATCATATATTTGAAAACGATGATAATGAAAATTTTATGATGAAAACTTGATTAAATATTAGATATGAAAGATATGTAGATAAAATATATTTTTTAACAAAAATAAGTTTATGTAATTATCTTGAACAATGTAAATTAAAAATGCTTAAAGATAGATTTCCAATGCAATGATACAAAAAAGCTCCTAAAAATGTCATAGCTTAAATATAATGTAAACATAGCGAAGTAACTTATCAACAAAGCAATCAAATTTGCGAGCATTTTTTAGTGGGTTAATCAAACGCATGTTCCTGAAATATGCAGTAGCAGTAATTATAACAAAACAGATCGAAAAAAAATCCCACCAAGTTGAGTTTATTATTAATTTTATTAAGAACTATATTTTCAGTCTAATTAAAAAATTACTCAATCAACAGATAGAAATAGAATAAATTTCTGAATGAAATATCGCTTTCACTGAGACACAGCCTTGTGTATCCTCAACTTTTCATCACTTTGAATTATGTGATACTTTTTATGCATATAATCTTTCATTCATATTCATTGAACCCCACTTTCAAAGGTTCAGAAACAGGTAGACATTCATTAATTTTTTAAAATTATTATTTAATTTCATATTTTTTAGAAGCGGATTCTAATTTTTGCACTGTATTTATCTACTTTCTAATCTGCTTTTCACATCCTTTATACTTCCTAACTATTCTATCGACCCTTTACTATTTTATCGATTACCAATAACTGATTAAAGAAGTGCTATTAAGGGAAAGTAAGGTATTTTACGAGCTGTTGCCAGCAGTTTTATCTCGTTATGAATGTGTTTTGAAATCTAAATATTGTAGTTATTCTTTATAAATCAATGCAATCTTCCCAAACTCAAAATTTAGTCAGCGATTGATTGGTTTAAAAATGCCGAGTACATCACACTTAAATAAAGGTGAGGGTTTAACAATTTTAATATTCTCGAAACTAAATTATTCAAAAAGAGAATCAATAAGCAAAATAATTTCAGGGCGAATTGTAAGAAACACGTTTCCTCATACATGGAAGCACTGGCGAAATTATTTCACGGCAAAGAATCTGGTTAAAAGAACATTCAATATAGACAGTTTAAAGTGGGAATTACACCTTTTTAAATTGGTTTGCTTTGTTTGAAAAATCTAAGTATTTTTACTATCAAGATTGGAAAGCCAGTTATTTTATTTTTTTATAAATGTAATAATAATTGCCCAATAAGTAATTTACAGTGATAAATTTATTGATTAAACTTATTTCCAAAGTAGTCATACGATTTAGGACTTTTGGCAAAACTTTGATGTTGGCAAAGACAAAATAAACTTTATTTTTTACACCAGTAGGAATTTTAACCAAAGAAAAGAACTGAAAGACAAATATCCTTCATTAATTTTATTAATTTTCAAAAAAATGATTGTTGAGAATTGTACGGAATTTTCGAATTTCCTCCTCTTTTGGAAAGTTATAACGATGAATAAAAATCAGGTTTAAACTTTCCGTTATTTCTCCTAGAACTCAATCTTTATCGCCATGATATGTGCAAATATTTTAGTATAATGATCTGTTTTTGAGATCTGTTTTTTGAAATTTACTTTTCAGCACTTTTATTTAACTTGAGTTGTTTCATATTTGTAAAGATGGAATTCACTTCCTGATGCTCTAGAGTTTTGAAATTTTGTTCAGTTCTGTACATTCGAAGACAATAATGTATTTTAGAATTATCAATTAATCGATTAATTTAATATTTTGATTCCCTGCCAGTGACTCGAACTTGTGGTAAATTTGGGAAAAAACTGATTTCCATAATATTCATAATGAATCATAAATGAAAGACTAAAAAGTACAAAATAACTAATATCAAAAACTACTTTTACGTACACAAATAAAAGTGTGTTTTTAAAAATTGTTTTTAACAAATTTATTGTAATTTTTGTAAGATGGAGTTAAAATATTTTAAAGATAACGTAAGTAGAAAATGTGAAAAGATTTTTTAAGAATATGTTCCACGACAATTGCCTTCAAGGTGATAATTTCATCCGATTTCCACATTTCTTGACACAGTTGGAAATTATTTATTTTCCTAAAGGAACCATTATTAAACATTTTTGAAGTAGAAAATCAACTAAGAAACTTCAGAATTATTATAGTTTGCTCTAATTATGAAATATAAAATTAGAGCAAGTTAACAGAAAGTTTTTAAGTAAGTCTTAGAATTTGAGCAGATCGATAAAAAAACTTTCTTGGCAGAGCTCCTTAAACTTGGCATATATTCCTTTGCGTGATTAATTAAAGGTGAAACAGTTTCGTTGTAGACACTTTTCTATGAAACATTTCCTATATTTCTTGTTAGAAGAGTTGTAGTAAAGAATATTGATGTCTTAACAGAATTAGAGAGCCCGAGAGAATTATAAAGCTAGTGGTGAAATACAAATACCTTGAAGACCAACGAAATATCCTTAGAAATTTCGTTTTTCACAATACCAGAGAAAAGATAATAAAAATACGTAAAATAATGATTTTAAAGATTTAATGTTGTATTAAATGATTTTAAATAAATTCTGAAATTTAACCTGATCCAGTCATACTGATCTAGATAGGTTAATATTATTAAGAAGGTAAAGCATTTTCGATGACATAGTGTATGCAATTTTAGTTATTCAAAATAGTCTATAAGTGTTTGCCCGATTCTCGGGAAATGATCAACACAATTTAATGAGACGTGCGAAGGTAATTGAAAGTATATTTCCCGTATAATATATTTTTCTCAAAAATCTATAAATTAAACAAAAATAATAAATCTGATAAATTAAAATCTCACTCAAAAGAAGGACTTATGATTCTATGATTTGAAATATTGATCTCATTTATAACTAATATTTACTACCAGGTTCCCCGGTAAAATAAATAAAAAAGTATTAGATTGCTGCACGTACTTCAGGAACTAATTATCGTACGTTGAAACGAAAAATTTCTGTCGTCTTGGAAAAATAGTCCCAACAAGTGTTTGTAATTTTTGTTTATGCAAGGGTCCATCTTCATATTACAATTTGCATTAACTGAAATCTTTCAAAGGCCAATGCCTAATTTGTGATACAAATTCTTCAGATTAAAGTAGTCCGAATATATAAGAAACTTTGTAATTTTAAAGAAGTGGTTGATGAATTATGAGCAATTGAAATTCGGGCCTCCTAATATGAAATAAAGGTTGTCGTGCTTTTGATATATCTCCAGATATAATCAATTGATTACAATAATTCTAGCTTTACATTAAGCTGCTAACACACTTCAAAACTGAACCTTTTTTCAAATTTAAAGAAATATTTTATAATTTTTATTAATTATTGAATTTATATCTTTAAAATATTCAAAAATATATGAAATATTTTTTATATATTTTTTATATATTGAGAAATATATAAAAAAAAATTTGAGGCCAATCGAAAAAGCAACATCAGAAAACACCGCTGTGCGCATTTGCGTTCAGTATTTCCGGAGATATACAGCGGAACTCTCAAGAGTTTGAAATACCGCTATTTTCACTCTTTTCGGACGTTCATCATAATGTAACTTATGTATTAGCTGGTAGAAAAGTTACTCAAAAATGAAACAGAAAGCAAAGTGGACATCGAATATTACTTTACATTAATAATTAGGTATTAATATAGCAGTTTTCTTTTCATAACAGTTATAATTCAAAAAGCAGAGAAAAACGAACAATAGATTCAGCAAGCAGTTTCGTTTTAGCCAGCATTCGAACGAAATTCTTTTTATGCAAGAAAAAGATGGGAACTACTTAGGATTGCAAAACGGTTTCAGAAATCCTTGATATAACCATGAACGAATGAATTACTCCGCCCAGCCTAGGCATGCGGATAATCTAAATGACCCGGCCGCCGCGACAATTAATCGGGCACTGTGGACCTCGCATAATAGCCCTTATTACGAGCGGCTCATGCGACGACCCTTCAGACAGAGGTACGATCCGTCACCGGCGGGGGGTAATTCAACTATAGACTTATGATACGAATAGACTGCTAGTGGAGGGCTGCAATGTGAAGCAAGCACCTAGTCACGTGACTAGTGGACGCGAGCGAGGCACTTCCTACGGGAATCCAATGTTATTTCAATGCATGAGTAAGAAAGGTCTGCTGAGGTTTTCATGAAAATTCATCGAAAATGGTTCAATACTGTTGTGCTTACGAATGTAAAGAAAAATCTATCAAAGGAGTATCTGTTTCATTTCATCGGTAAGTAAAATTTGTATGATTTTTTGCTTTATTAGTGCAAAATAGCTACCCAAAAATACGTCTTAGTTCTTAAATGCGGCGTTTGTTGCAATTGAAAACGATATTATTCAATTTGTTGTGTATAAAATTAATCCTTTTCTTAAGTTAATTGTTTATTATCCTCTTTTAGAAGTATCCTTAGATTTTAAGTGCCTATTAGTGTTTAAAATATGGAATTTTATCAGACACGTGTTGTAAATGTAGATTGAGATATTTGACGATACGTTGGCGAAGTTGTTTACATTCTGAAATTTTCGTGTTTTTGCGTTATTATTCAAAAGAAAATAAAATTTTATGATCATGAAATAAACGTAGAATGTTTTTCAGTGCGTAAAAAAGATAAGTATAGTTCATTTTCAGCACAAATTCATCTTTAGTATTTTTTTAAAACATTTTCTTTTATGCATATAATTAAGAAACTATATTGTTAATAAAATTTAGAACTTAATAACTTTTTTGTTTAATTTTTGTTAATTTATGTGTATATGATGTTTGAAAATTTATTTAGTGTTTTTTATTTACTCTTTATTTATTTCTTGTTCTCTTTTTTTATTACACTTATTATTTTCCAAAACAAAAGTATTAGTGGCATGTCTTAAAGATTTATCTGATTATTTTTCAGATTTCCAAAAAATCGTCCAAAAATAATAATGAAAACATCTTTAAATTTTTATGTGATGCTGAGAGTTACATCAGAGGTCTGAAAATTTCTTGAAATGGTCCTTCAATACTCAACAGCAATCGACGTACAGGTTTTTTAGGATTTCTTGTATGTATTAAAAGCCTAAAACTGTTATACTTTAATCTCATAGAAAGTTCAACTTTAAAATTTATTATGACTTATAAATTATCACAGGACCACCTGGAAATGCTATTTAGTATGATTTGTAGCAAAGGGGGGGGGCTTAACAATAACCTTACTGCTAAACAGTTTCAAGCAGCCTATAAAAGGATTTTTTTACGAAATCACATTAAGGCATCTACCTCTGGAAACTGTCTACCATTAGATGGCAAGTTTATTTTAGATATTACACAATATAAAAATAAATTTCTTTTTAAAATAAACGAAATGGTTGAACCTTTTGCTGAATCAAATGGAGATTCATGTAGTTCTATTGAGGATATGCCTGCAGATCTAAAAGGCTTGTCTTTTTTCGGCAGTGATGTGGTGAGCAACATAGCTGGCTTCATTTGTCAAAAATTGACCAAAGGCTTGAAATATGATGTTTGTGTGTCAGCAATCCTACTTTCTCTGAGTTTATTGAACAAAAATATAGGGGAGGTTTAGTATATCATGGAGAGTTTGGAGATTGAAAAATTATGCAAAGAAGGTGAGAGGAAATTAAGGTATTTTGAGTATCAGAATTGGTTGAAAAGAAAAAATATAATCCAAAATTCAATTGTCCACACTCTAACAGACGTCGAAAGAAATCTATTTCACTCTTTGAGTGACCATATTTTAGAACAAGAAGTGCTGCATGACCATAGAACCTTGTTAATGAAATCCATTTTACATGATATTTTCGAATAAGATTAAACCATATAGCTAAATCAATCACTTCAAACTTATAAAAATTAAAAAAAAAAAACAGAAGTCAAAGTAAAAAACTAGTTCTATTCAGAGGCCATTAATATTCAACACAACTAACCATGGCTTAAATAATTGTAATTTACTTGGTAATATAACTTGGAAAATAGATCTATATAAATTATTGCTCATAGACGTTATGTGGCAACAAAAGAAATTAGCAGTTGACTGTACTTTGTGAGAACATTAATAGCAATATAAGTGTTAAACAACATGTATTTAAAATGAGTTTGTGTTTATGAAGATGTTAGTTTTATTTTATTGATAAAAGAAATTTTACATATATTCTTTCTTTTTTATCCATTTATTACTTTGTATGAAACTAAATTTGGACCCTTGTTAAACTATGACCATATCTGAAATGGCTGTCATTATTTACATTTAGTGTTGTGTTATTTTTCAATTGTAAATAAAGTTCAGTGTTTGCATTTTTGACTTGTTTTTTGAATAATAAATAAGAACACAAAACATACTAAATATGTATTTCACAAAGTAAACGTTTGAAATATTTCATTGGTTCTTCAATTTAAATTTATTGCTACCTTTGAACTAAAATTAAATGCAGCTTAATTTTTGAAGAAAAAATTCCTTCTTTAATCAATATCCACACAACAAAATGTTTAAAATTTTAATGATGACTATGCTTTTCTCTGGAATAAAAGGGTTATCTACATAGTCTTTTATAGCTGTTGGATATTTTTATTAAAAAAAATTGGTTAAAACAAAGTTTTGGCTTTTATTAACGAGGAATGCGATGGAATTTATTTATTAAAGAGGTCATGCGATTTTATCAAATGTCTATATAGGTTATTACTAAGTTTATAATAAATTGTTAAGTTATACAATTAGTGCAAAGTTGGCTAATTTAACAAAACAGTTTGTTTTATGATTTCATTTTTTCAAGTTTAAGAAATTCTCATCTACAAATTGAAATTATTTATATTGTTCTATTTTTTAAATGAAAAAAATTATGACTATAAAAATAAATATAAGAAATAACATTAATAACCTTAAATTCTTTGCAGAAACCAAATTATTTTTTAAATTTTCAAGTAAAATAAATAAGTTTTGATTATTTTATTTACTAAATAATTTAACCAAGATATATAAAAGGATTTATTTCAGAGGGGATACATGCGTCTATTTAAGGAGCATGATCCATAACATTTGAAACTAGTCAATTTATTTCGGAGAGGGCCTCAGCCTCCTTATATATGCCCCTGAAATTTAGTAGTTTTTGTACCTTAAAAATATTGCTTTAAATAAAAAAAAGATTTTTTTATTTAAAGCGTTCAAGTATATAATTTGTTTTTGTTACAGTCAGTTGAAGTATTATATTGTGTAGGGTTTAAAACAAATGAAAATCCTATTCACGTAAAATCCAATTATTTTGATTTCTTCCGCTCGTGAGTAAGTTTTTAAATGAACTAAAATTGTAACGTTTCACTACTTGTAGAATTACTACTCGTTTTCAACACTCCTCATTTTCGCTTCGCCAAATGTGGCGATAAGAAGACAAGAAGTTCCCCTTTAGTCATGTGACGAGTGGATTTTCTACCTAGGTGCTCGCTTCACACCGAATGCAGGTTTTTCTACAGCGTGAGCGGTCTAACTATAATCCTTAGCCTATGAATTCAACCCCCACCATTACTATATATTATTATTACATTGATAGATAAGGATTTCAAGTTGAAAATTTATATTTATTATGAGATTACTGAAATAAAGAAAATCCGACTTAATTTTCTTCTATTTGTTTAACTTGACGGTTTTAAAATTTCTAATTTAAATAAGCTGTGAAACAATATGTTCATTATCTGCATTACATCATAACAAATGTTCCCAGCGTAGGCATCCCAGTACAGTTGAAGACCGGCAGCCGCGAAAGAAACACTGGCATTGTGACCGACGCAAAATAGCCTCCTTTGATATATAAACTAAAGCAATACATTTTTTTGATTTTTAAGAAGTTGGTTCGACAAAGTAAGAATGAGTGTAGTGTGATTAAATAAAACTATGAACGAATAATGCAAAATAATAAGCCAATGAATGAATTAAATAATGGCTTTACATTTTGATATAGCGTCAGTTTTAAAAATGAAAAAGAAGGATAAAGACATTTTAATTCATTTTTTACTTTAGATTCTTTTTAGTAAAAAAACAAATGGATGAAAATACCGTATGAAAAATTTTTGCAACTCATTTTAATTTTTGTTTGGTGAAAACTTTAAGATAAAAATTATATTTCAGTGAAGAAGGAGTTTTTAAAAACAGCCACATAATTATAATTTTTCAGATACTCTAAAAATAATTCTGATGATATGTTTTTAATTAAAACTAATTATTTAAGTTTCTCAGGAAATTTGATTATTTAAAAAATTTAAACAATATTGCAAAGAACGACATAATGAAATCATAATTTTTTGTAAATCTGCTTTTAGATATCGAAAATTAAGTGGCGAACGTCAGATTAGTATATCCAAGGTTTATTTGTGGATAAGGAGAAGAATATAAAGAGTGTCTGTTAATATTAATTTTTTGTTTCCTTTTCTTAACATTTTTCCAAAAATGAATATGAAAATAAAGGCATGCAATAATCGGACTCATTTAGACAAATGCTTTTGCTTACATCTATCGAGGAACATCATGTAAGAACAGCTAAATGGCCCAGTATATAATTGTCTAAACAGCCAATGAAATGTAAAAAGCGAAGGATGTTTTTTAAGAACGACATATTTTCTACTTTGCAAATATTTAGATAACTACTAAATCTTTTTATTCATATATCTTTAGGTTTTTTGCTTCGAATTTCTTAAAATTTCATATTCGGAGGGTACTCAGTGATTAAAATCGTCTAAAGTTTGAATGTACTATAAAATAAAATACGAAGACAGCATTTCTAAAATCAAATGATATATTTCACTTGATTTTCACATTTACAAATTGCTAGTAATACAAACTGTTCGGATACCTTTTTGATGGACTATATAATACCGTCCATGAACAGCGTGGTACAGAAAAAAATAAGGTTGTGAAATGCCACATGGTTATTTTCTTTTAACTGTTGGAGGTTTAGTTGAAATTAATTTTCTCAGTATTAACTGGTTTTTAAATTTAACGCCTTTGTAATTTTGAAACGTAGTCAGATGACGAGGGAGGCACCTGTCCAAACTTCTACGTCACACCATCGCCAGTACGTTTAACATACTATGGCAGATTTAACGTGCATCAGGCTCACATACACGTGTCTTCGGTGGAATCGAGACTCAAACCCTCAACCATTGCCGATGCTGAGACTCTACAAGCAGACCAGTGTATCCGACTTTTTGAGAAACAGTGATAATTTGAGACTAGAAAACAGGATTTTACCGTAAGCTATTTAAGAAGAAGGGAAATTTTACTATGGACTCTCCAGGAATAACATGAAAATACTGAAATTCCAAACTTCTTTTAACCTGCAATTATTTTATAAAAACGTTCAACCCTTCATTTAAATATTGTTCAAATAACCTTCTCTTCCGTCTAAGAATGTAACAGGTGAGATAAAGACAAGATATTATCAATTTAAAAATGAAATAAAATTAGAATCTTCAGATCACCTCATTCAAGTCACGAAGTCTTAACATTTTTATTCTTTCGAAAATTAATTACATATTTTTTTCCTTCCCGCAAGCTAATGTCAGGTCTTCTATTCTCCTTCTGGCCAGAAAGAGATGAAAAAATGATATTAAATAAAAATTCTCTACTCCTCTGTGCAAGAAAATTGAAATATTATGTAGACGCAGCCGTCTGGTTTGCCTTCCAATGCTCTTGCCGGAGAACTCAGCTGAAAAAGAAAGGAGAGGCAAATGCAGAAAAAAAGTTGCCTTGCGGAGCGTTTGCCTTACATTCGACCGATGAATAGCTTCATCGACTCCCAAGCAGTTTTTCTCGCGCAAGCAAACTCTTTCTTTTTCCTTGATGACGGGAGCTTAGGAAAGATTCGTGTTAGGAAAGTAGATTAGATTTATCGTACCTCTTGTACCAAAGTAATCTTTGGCATCCTGTAGTTCTCCTTTTCTTGTGATTTTATTTTGTGTACATAAAGGCCATTGTAAATAATCTGTTAGACGCATGAGGGAATGATCAATAAGTAGAGTTTATAAAACTAGGAACAATCAAGGAAAACATTTATTGTTACAGAATCACTGGTATTCCAGTCTTAACACTGTTGAATATCACCCCATCATAATGACCAAATATCCGTCGTAATACAGGGTGGTCATGAATTATTGAACCCATTTCAAAAATTAATAAAAAAATTAATAATGTTACAACTGTGTTTTTTTAAATGAGAGAGCAAATAAAAAAGTTTTTTTTTCAGATAGGTGGCGTACCATTACGGCGTTCTAAATTTGCTATAGCGAGAGATTTTCATACGCAATGGCTACCGATCAGTAGAAGCCAATGTGCATTTTCTGGTTTCCTTTTTCAGTTTTGCATGGATATCTGGAAAACTATTCGGGTTTCGATTACAATTGATTTAACAAATTAAAGAGTGTAAAATTCCCTACAAATACATGCTTTTATTTTTCTTCTAGCTTTAATAGTTTTGCAGATAATGGCTCTCAAAAATGAGAGATGTCCAATAATTTACGACCACCTAGACCACCGTAACGGGGTGTTACCTATCTGAAAAAAATGCGCTCTCATTTAAAACAAACCCCTAGTTGTAACATTATTAGTTTCTTTTATTATTTTTTGAAATGGCTCCAATAATTAATGACCACCCTGTACAGACAAAAAATTCTGTAGTACGAATAATATTCTGGCGATTATAAATATAAAAAATGCGGACTTTCATAGAATCTTATTGGATATTTTCTGTCTGTCCAAATGTTAAATCAGGACTTTAAGTCTTTCATCCGAAGTTCAATGTTCGAGATGCCTTTTGACATTTCATGATGACCTTCATTATGCTCTCTCGCTTGGACTCGCCATGTTTGGACTCGTTCGGCCCGTAATTTTTCACAAGTCTTGTGCTATTGAAACATCAGAACAGACAAATATAATTGATTGCACATTTATTGCTTTGCTTTTTATCAATAAACTAGAATTTTCCTACTCTCTAGATATTTCCTGGAATTTATAAGAATTTGACGCTTATTCTCATGCAGACACACGTTATCTGAATCTGTAGAAGAAAAAAAAAAAACGGCCATTCGTCCTAAAAATAAAGTAAATATTGGGTTGAGTAATAATTCATGAACGCTTTTCAAATTTATTTAAAATTTTCAAATTTATTGTTCAAAAAAATTGTTAGCAGCTTATTCTTAATATCTTTGATTTGAAAATAAATATTATGTGATGTTCAAGGAACGCAAGTTTGACAATTTTGTTTGATGTGATTTGTTAGATTCCCTGCTCTTTCTGAAACAACATTGGGTATATTAAAGACAAACCTTGCGATTTTAAACCGCGATCGGATGAAGGCAGCTACACCCCATTCCACACCCCAATCGCAGAAGGAAAGAGGTTTGATACAAGCCATCAGATGTGGCGTATACTGGGTTACAGAGACTGCTGGTCTTAGGGGAAGAGTATTGGGTCTCGAACACGCGATCTCTCTCAAAGCCGAGATTCTGCCGCTATCAATAAATATGTAGGGGATTCATAACTAATAGTAGAGAAATTAGAAGCATTAGCATGGAGATCAAGGTACACACATAAATAGTTTATTAATGAATGTTAAAATTACAATGCTCAATTTTTTAATTGTCTATAGTAGTTGTTTAAACCTATATAAATGCGTACAAGGAAAAAATAAAAATAAAGAATTTCAACTTCAGTTTTTAATAAATAAAAATTTATAATTATAATAAATTTATAATTATTTTTATTTAAAATCTTCTATTAAAACGTTTTTATTAAAGCCTTTTGCTTCAAATCAAAAATGAATGCAATAAATAGATTTTTTTACTAGTTAATAAATAAATTATTCGAAATTAAATTTTTAAGTATTTCATGTAGTAGCAGTTGTGTTTCTCGTTTTAGAGGTGCTTCTAGATATTGTGATCCCATTAAATGTTTTTATATGGAGTGAAAACATCTAGTATGTGAATCAAAGGCGATTCTAAGAATTCTATCTTAAGATTCGAAGAGTTGAAGCATTCTTGGTTCAGTTACTTGTTCTTGTTCTTGGTTGTGATTGTAAGGAAGTTATGGAATCAATAATTCTTCCAAATAAGATTAAAATTATAACACTTTAGAGATATTTACCAAATTTGAGATAACTGGCCCATTAATGCTTTAAATTCTAACTGTAATTATGAAAATGAAACCATTATTCATTCTTTCATTTACCGTTTCCCATCTGAGAAAGTAAACGATGAGACTGTGTAGTAATGTTTTAACATAAAAGATAAGGAACTAACGTATTTAATTTATTTAGAGGGGAATATAGTTTAGATAAGGTTTCTAAAGAAATTTCTTTGTCAAATAAATGATAATTTTTTAATACAAATAATTCCCAAAACTTGCAAAATAAATAGATGACATGAATAATTAAAATTTTTCATTCAAATTTGACATTATAAGGAATTTGTGCACATTTAAATTTGTGAAAAATTTATCAAAGGTATTGTACAATATTTAATGCATAATGAAATATTGAAATAATATTTGTAGTGAATGAAGTTAATTTTCTATGTGTTGTTTCATGTCTAATGATGAGGGATTTTTCAAAATTTAGACATTAAACCGTACCCACTCCTTTTTTCAACTAAATATGAAGCTTTGAGAGAATTAGTTTTGCTGCCCGTCCAACTCATAAATTAGGAATTTAAGTTTGATAAATATTTTTACGGAACCTCGGCAGAAATTTTATAAAAAATAAATTTTCTTGGAGTTCACTTCAACCACAAATATCAGAAATGAAGACTTTATTACGCAAATATATGGAATTCATAAACACAATTTTTGTTTTGAACAAAATTTTCCTCTCAGCATGTGTTTCTTAATGAAGTTGTTGTAACTCCAATAATATTGCGAATTAAATAAGAACTAGAACTCTTTTCTATAATTTGACATTTTTATACGAATGATATAAAAATTTGCGATATCTAAGAATATTAAGCTGATATTCATAGTATCAAAAATTTTGATTACTCATCATTTTTGAAACCCAATTGCATCGAACAATGTAAAAATAGCGTTTCATTTATTCAATAAGGTTTAGCGGGAGGCGCTAATATGACATTGAACATAAACAACAGTTTGCTGAAACTTATTCGCAAGTCTTGCTTATAAATCACGATTAAAAAAACTACTACTTTATACAAAACAATGGACAAATCCCTCAGGTTTGTGGATGTAAAAGGGAAAATACCAGAGCAAATATTATTTTTAAGAACACTCAAGTAAAATCATTGTGGCATGCAATAAAGCTACCGTAATTTAATAGGCCAGGAATGTTGCCCCTTAAATTGTTTTCTATAACTGATGATATATCAGTAATAAAACCTTTCAATGAAAAACCAAATATACCTAATCATAAAGAAAAAATGCAGCTGAGCAAAAGAATCGCAATCTGATGATTTATCAATGCGGTTTCTCATTTCATGCTTAGAGTAACGGGGGTTTGGCACGAAACTTGGCAGTATTAAAGAAATAAGCAGCTATTGCTTTCTTATATCATTACATGAGCTGTATTGTCGAAATATTTTTCTTTCGATGCGATGAAAAAATGTGTAGACAGTGGATAACTTTTAGTTGTCCAATTTTCAAAGCCCCAAAACAAATTATTAGATTATTAATTTCTGATTAACGTGAGTAAATCATATGTTTGTTTATAATTTAATCTTCAGTGCGTTGTGTTCTGCATTACTATTAAGTAAAATGTATTTAAAGAATTTATTAAATAATGTATTTAAATTTTTTAATAAAAATAGTTGAATTTTAGATGCCATTAATTTATATCTGGTCAGATATTATTTATTTTTGGTTTTTGATTACTCTGGTCATCATCAGAATAAATGCATGTTGTAGAGGGACGAGACTCATGTTTATAAGGAATGCCGCTGTTGAAGAATCAATTCAATTTCAGTAACCATTTTTTATTAGGCTACGTTCCACAGCACAGAACATTAAAGAAAAATCAACGAAAACAGACAACAACACAACACAAGTGTACAGACTAGAATGAGAGAGAGGCATCATGGGAAAAAGGATGGCTCCAGTAGCGCCACCTACTATAGAAAGGAGAAGGCAGTGAATTGTAACCGCTACAATGTTAAGTTGCCTTTTTACAACTTCTACTAGAGCACTCATCCAAGAAAGTTTCATATGAAAAGCGAGTGTTTCAAATTTTGTTTAACCAGTTAACTGTTTCGACGTCGTTGGAGACTGCGTATTTAAACTGAGTCGCACAAATTAAGCGATGACGAGTATACTCGTCAAACACAGAGTATGTGTAATATGGAGTTAAGTTGTAATGAAATGACTTTATTTTTATACTCACATTCATTCCTTTTACAACATTTTTCTGCACAACTTTATAATATTTACGTACTTAAAATTCTTTCGTTGCAGTGTAATGCACTATACTTATTGATCTGGTGACGGTTTGATACAGACTAATTTACTTTCATCTCGATCCGACAAAAATATTGCGCTTAAAATATTGCATAAGCTAAAACAATATATGAATCCGTAATTGTTCAGTGATGACTAATAAAAGTCAACAATACATTTACGAAAAAATAATTCATACCATATACAGTCCTTTCATAATTATTTTTTATAAGCTTTTATTTCGACTTGGCCTCAAAATATTTCAAGCATCTTGAAGTTTACTAATATATTTTAGTTTTCACCAAAATTGCAATTTAAACTGCAAATTGTCACTACTGTTTACTCATGACGAATATATTCGTCATAACACAAAATTGTGCACTTTTCATGACGAGCATACTCGTTATAAACGTTTAACTGGCTAACAACGCAATAAGCCTAATTGTGAATCAAAATCAGTAATGTAAATGATGAAACTTATAGTTCTGTCTTAAATCTCAGTTTAGCTACATAAACGTTCCATTTTGAAGCAACACGAGGGCTGTTTTGGAACTGACCTAGTAATCTTGAACCGCTGTCGGATGACGAGGACGGCGCATGAGCAGTCACCTCCCTCTCCAGGGTAGCGGGAGGGCGTTTGGCCACTGCGTATGGTTTGGCGTGCGATAGACCCCATACATGGCGGATTGTCAGTGGAACCGGGTTTCGAACCTGGAACCCTCCGGTGCCGAAGTCGAAATCTTGTCACTAGGCCACCGCGGCCTCGTCTTAAATTCAGATTTTTGTAACACTTTATTAAAAGAACGAAATTCTCTCGTGATAGGAAAACATTCTGATTCTGTGATTGGACTGGCGATACTCTTCTGCAAACACATGCGTCTTGAAATGAATGCTACAACTAGGATTTGATCTTCTTGAAATCTGAAAACTCCTTTAAGGCGAAGCATTCCCGTTTTAACAAAATTCTGTTACGCTTAGCGTTCTGAGAGTTACAAAAGATTGATTAAATGATTAGACCAGCTCTACCCGCTACTTTTGGAATAACTCTAGAACTATTCAATGACGAACTTCAAAATCTAAACCATAAGTTGATGACACACACACGCACGCACGCGACCCGGTATCCTCTCCCTCTTCACTCTTCTAACGACAGGATGTCGAACCTCAAAAAATTTAACCTGCATCAAGTTCGCGTACATGATGGCTCCTCGTTGGCATCGGGTATCAAAGCCGAGCAGTCATCCACGGCTCTCTTAGAAGTCCCAGAGCATAAGTCAAAGTGATCGACTGCCCTCTTTATACTAAGCATTAAGAAGGAGTTAAGCCTGATACAAAATTTTTAAATATTATATTTGAATCCACTGATAAATGATTTAACAGTATACTGTTACAGAAGCAAACCGAAGAAAGTTTTTAAAAAATTTAATCAGCTTTAATTTTAATGAAGTTTTATGTGAATGAGTATCAGAAAAATTAGAGGTACTGATTTAAAACGATGTCTTTGAAAGGAAAGAAGATGCAGATGCTACGAGAATCTATGTTGGAAAGTATGCACTTACATGTCGATTGTTTAAAATCAATGGGAAAAACTCAGTTTTAAAAAATACGATTTTTTTACATAGATTCTTATCGTTTATTTAATTCTTCGTGAATTTAAATTCAAATATCTGTTAATGTTATCTTTAATACATTATAAAAAATGTTTTAATGTATCCCAAACTTACTTTAGTCTGAAAGTTGGTAAAATTGCTTAAAAGGAATTTGCTTTCAATGTTATTACATTTAATGTGTATTTTTGCATGCAAAAGGTTAAACTGTCATTGACACAGATAAGAAGCCCTTTATGATCTTAAAAGAGGCCAAATGATGATTCATCACGAAAATGCTAAGGACAAGTTTTTGGAAATGAAGAGTGCTTAACTCCAGCCTCATTTCAGGCGAAATCCAAACGACGTGCTCAGAATAATAGTTCGCCTCAGATGACCATAACAAGGTCTCCGACAAAACATTCTCTAAAAATATTGTATTTTGATGCATAGATCAAGCATTTGATTGAAATTCCACTTAGAAATTGAGCTTAGAGGTATAATTATGCAAATCTACGTGTGGCGATATCCTTGAAACAATTGTAACTACTTAGGTTGTTTATAACAGGCAATAAATATTCCCAAAGCATAGGTGTCACATTGTAAGTGGTTATCAAGGGCTGCTAACGGCATGAGCCATGCTGACTCACTTCTAAATCATTTTGATTGTTTTCCACTCGTACGATTGGTTGCTACAGCAGAATCTGCTAGCAGTTTTAGATGTTCAAAGTCAGTGTTTCGTGAAAATGGGGCCCTTTGTTACTACTTCTGATGATTACCGACACAAGGTCTAAACGTAGAATAACAAGCTAAAAAATTATGTGAGGGATGAATTTAAAGTATACTTTAGGAAACAAAAGAAGTTTAGATAGGTGATGGTACTTTATACGTATAAGTGTGTAGTATCTTATACATAGTTTCTGTTAAGTGGACACAGTACACAAAATTGGTCAAAATATTGATTTTTTATTTTGTTAGAAATTTCGTTGACCTTATCCGTCTATTCATAGAGTCAAATTATCAAACCTGTATCTTTAATATTTCAGAAATTATTTCGATTTTTGTTAACTATGACAAATAAAATGAAACAAAGCTTCAAATAACTTTTCCGCCATGTTCGTTTCTTTCACTTTCATGTTTTAGAAATGCTATTTTTTACCATTTATAATGCAAGTTTTTACTTTTTTGTACATTTTTATCATGATGAATTTTATGAAACTGGGCATTCAAGAAACATTAGGTTGTTTAGCTTTTTCATATATCAGAAAGAGAAATGCTCAATTTCTTTATTTCTCACTATACATTCCTGTAAAATAATTATATTTAACTGAATATTATTAAAAGTGTCTTGAGTAATGCATTTCAGTAAATCTTAAACGAATTTAATACTAATATATTGGTACTTGAAAAAGTAATTTTTTAAAAAAATTGTTTTAAATTTCAATTTTAATTGAAGATGCAGTTCAAAATCAATTGTTTCTCATGAAGTAGTTCTAATTTGAATGTTAAGATGCAATACTTTAAAATTTTCTTTATGTTAATTAAAAGGAAAAAGGTACTATTTCCTTAGAAATTAGTAATAGATGCCACAATATTCTTATTTTAGCGTTTCGTGAAATGATAAAAACTGCATCCGTATGCTTCGTACCATTTACAATATGTAGGAGAGAGTCGCGAAATTTGGACCACCTGGACATTTTTTTATTGTACAGTGTGGGAAGTAATTACAATGAAAAACAAGTAGTAGATTTTTTTGTAGTGTATTTATCTTCAGAACAGAGCAATTAACTTTTTACGAAATACACTTTAAATTAGAAAAAAAATATTAAAAAATATTCTATCAAGGAAACCGGTCCCTAGATTAGACCATTAGTTGTCCAAATTGGACTATCAATTTCTTTAAGCCCAATTAAAGCAGAAATTTTTATTTTTATTTTCAAATTCACACCAGTGCACAATGCATTAATCCAAGTACGACATTTTATGCACTCTATCACTTACTCTTCTCCCTTTGTATGTTCACAAATGATGCAAATGATACGTATCCTTAGTTTTTACACTTTTTGATCCAGCATTTGATGCTTTTAGAGTCCTTTTACTGTTATTTTGCTTTGACTTGTTCCAATTCCAATTTATGAGGACTGCTAATAGTGATAACTGTTTTCTGAACTAGTCCAGCACTTAAAGAAAATAACCCCATTGATTTAAATTGTCCTAACCCCATTGATAAAATTTTATTTAGGCAACCTTTTGTGGCCATTCTAGACAACTTTTGGACAACAACAATAAAAAATTTCTCTAACCTTATTTTTAAACTATTTTAATAAAATTATTATAGCAGATTGTAGTCAAACAAATTTCATATATGAGGATATAATAAAATATTTTCCTACTCACTTTAAAACAGCGTAAGAGTTTTTTGTCTTTTTTAAAAATAATTAATTAGTGATACCTGAATCTAAACACCTTTTCTCTAACTGTAACCATTTAGTTCTTTCTCTTAAAAATAATTTCATACACTCCATTTGCATCGTTACAACATAATTTTTCCTCTTTTGCGGCCCAAATATTTAGTAGCATTGAAATTATAATACCGATCCAAATTTGGCGACTCTCCCCTATTATTTTAAAAACAATGAAATTCTTTAATACAGTTAAAATATAAAAATATACCTTTAGGAGAAAAAAAGAACAAACAAAAACATCTTTAATATTGAAGGAGCATATCAGAAGTTTAAATAACATCCTTATATACATTATAAAGTGAGTATCTTTAATTTTATAATTAATAAAATGTAGTGCAAAATAGGAATAAAAATTCTCAGTGAATTTCTTTTTATTATAATACGTGAACAGAGAAAAGAGGATTGAAAGCAGGAGTTCTGCTTATCTTTGATAAGTAAATGGAGATAACGGAAAATAGATTAAAAGTGCTAATATAGAGAGAAAAATGTGCAAAATACGCATGATTGGAAAAGTAAATGTGAAACATTGGGAGTATTAAACAATTTTCTCCTTCTGAATAGAAGATAAATAATTTCGAGTTGTAACTCATTGAAAATGTTCTTAAATAATTGTTAACAATGAAATTTTCCTTGCGAACAGTGCAGATTTTCTTCCCTCTGTTTAGAAGCTAGTAAAACTGGTATAGCAATAAGTAATTAAAGATTCACTCTACTCGTGTAGCTAATCTGTGGAATCTCTAATCACACTGTCGAAAATAACGGTCGATATTCCTAATGTATTGACACATGTGAGATCGTTAGATTTATTGACAACGATGGAAAGCAAGAATGATCAACTCCGTGGTTGGTCAAAAGGGACAACAAATCTTATTTTCTAAAGAAATGAAAAAGGATGTGACTCCTTCATGTTTCTTCACCGAAATCTAAGTTTTAAAGAGAATATTTGAGATTTAGTTTAACCCATTAACGACTGACGTTGAGTTGTTGCAACATTAGTGAAATGAATTTTTTTTCTTTTATTATAAAGACATTTTTTAAAAAAATTAATTTTTGTATTACATTAGACAAATCTTCTATGCTTCTAGGAAAAAAAACTGTTTCGCTCTCATTGAAACTTTTTCTTTAATAATTTTTTTAAATTGACATTTTTTCCGGACTTTTTTCTTTTAATTTTAAATAGATCTCACAGATGGCAGTAGATATTTGTATCAAATGTAATGTGCCCTTACATAGCAATTGTTTCAAAGATTTTCGTGTATCCAAAAAGTAATCGGTTTTCCTGACGTTGAGGTTTCGCAACATTTTGTATCTTCTATAAAAATAAATATTCTTTTTCGCCTGTTACTTTTTTTAATTGGACTCTAATACGTCTGAAAAACAATTTTTGTCCATTTTCTTCAAAGAAAAGGTAGTGCGGCCGTTAATGGGTTAATTCGTGATTAAAGGGTTAAAAGAATGCAATTCAATTATCTGCTCATACAAAGCTTTAAGAAGGATTCGATTCGTCCCACTGATATCATAAATAATTTATGAATTAACTGAAATTTTGCTTTCGAACATCCATTTATTTGCATGACTCGTATCTTTACTATCGAATCAACTCTAAATTATGTCCTATAAGCTTTTATTAACTTTTAAGTAAAATACAAACATTGATTCATGCGATAATTTGACTCCTCGAAATAAATGAAAATTGAAATTGCGCAGTTTGTATCTACATTTCGCTTTGAAAATAGAAGTGTAATAATATGTTTAAACAGTAGTATATGTATTGCTAAAGATCAAGAATACGTTTTTAGTAGATATTCATCAATTGTCTTGTTAAAGTGCGACTGTCTACCATTTGTCTGATTGTGTCAAACTGAAATTCAAATGTCGTAAAATTGGAAGTTCTGACTAATTTGCTTAAGCTTCTTAAGCCAAAATTGTGCGATTCGTATGTCATGTAGAAAGAGGGTTTAATGTAGAATAAAAATTTGGCCAACAGTCACATTTAGTTTTCGGAAAAATGTTTTCATTATGAAATACTACAAATAAATATTTAACTCAATCTTCGTTCGAGAACCTAAACGAGGATGGATTAATAACAAAATCATTTATCCTTCATTTTTGTCAAATCCTTAATTTGAAAGAACCGAGGTGCAATCGACTTATTGTCATTCAAATTTTGAATTCAGAGATTTTAATGTTTAATCAATGACATGTTTAGAAATGTAAAGGCAAATCTCTCAATTTAACAATTCGCTATTAATAATTCTAACTTTTGGAAGGAATTACCAGATGTACCATATATTAAAAACTCTATAAAAATATCGCTTTATTTGCTTTTCAAATGCATTTAATTTTTTTGTTACTATTTAAAATTGCTGAATTCTCAAGATTTCTTTTAGTTATTTGTATCCGCAGCAGAATTACTTCATGTTTACTATATTCTTTTCTATCTCATGATACATATTCATAAAATGCCTTACAGGTGTAATCCATTCACGTAGATATCTCGCAGAATCTGTCTGTGCTCTAAATGCTGTAGTTATATTAACGTCCCGTCTTGAAGCAACACGAGGACTATTTTGGGACGGACCTCGTAATTTTGAGCCACGGTCAGATGACGAGGGCCGCGCCTGGGCTGGCAGCCCCCTCTCCAAGCTTCCACGTCACACCAGCGAAGGGGCGCTTGACCACTAAGCATGATTTCGCGTGCAACAGGTCCTATGCACGGCGGCCCTCCAGTGCAATCGAGTTTCGAACCTGGAACCCTCCTGCCTCAAAGCCGGAGACCTTATCACTAGGCCACCGCGGCCTGCTCTAGATGTTGCTGGCAATGATTAGGTTAAGAGGAAGAACAACAACCATCGTCAACTCACCGATGACACAGACGGAAGAAACATTTTTGCCTTGACATAGATTCATACTGAAATTTCAGTTACTAAATGGATAATTCATAAGTGGATGGTTAGTATAGATTAAAAAGACGCCAAGGCAAAGCTTAGAAAATGATCCTAGATATACAAAGGTTTAGATTTGGGTATTTTTTTAAACTATGGCGATTATTCGAAAATATTTGTCACAGTGTATCGAACAGCAATGATTATTTAAAAAAAACCGAAATCGAACCATTTATTGAAAATAAATAACCGTTGCAAAAACGTTTTGATAATGGGTTAAATCTAGTGGTTCGGGGCCTCTGCTATTTTAAAAAATGCAGAGGACCTATTCATTGAAAATAAAAAAAATTGAAAAAACTGATGTTATTTCCCCCGTTGTTTTTTTAAACCTTTAATGCTGTTGGTTTTCACGATGATGGGATTCACAATTATATTTTTAGAAGTTTTCATTGTTTCTCCGGCCGATGCGAATATAAATATCTGATGCAACCGCTTGTTTTTTAGTTAATACTACCGGTAGTAAATCATCTTATTGGATGCTTTGGAAAAAGATATCTGACTAATAAAAATGGTTGATATAGATGAGCAGAAAAAAAGGAGTTGAATAATGTCTACTACCGTGTCTTCCTTTCTTTCACCTCATTCACTTGAAACAAAAAGTGCTAGATATCTGACAGAAGTTTTGTAACTGGTTTTTTCTCCAAAGAAAGCGTTTTGTTCGTTTTTTCTCTGAGAAACGATTATTTCTAACAGTTATGGCTTTTTTCACCCACCTTTATTATCAATACCATTTGGATAAGAAATATTCAGTTTCAGAAATAGTTAGTTTTTCATGACTGAAGAGAAAGCGCTGAATATAAATTGCGTATGATATCAATCTTTCCATTATTACAGTGTTTTAAAGAAGCTTATATAAAGTAAATGTAATAAAAGAAGTTTATATATTAGGAATCTGAAACAAGTATAAATGATCTTACTCTTAAAATTTCCAGCTAGATGAACAAAATTTATCTTTTAGATTAATTACTCTCACCACAAACTATTAAGGTCTTAAAGTTATGTCTGCAGTTCATAGAATACAGCGAAAAATTTGAAAAGTAAATTCTAAAAGCAATAATTTCAAAAATTTTCTGATTCTTCAATTATTTTTATTTAGAGACATTTTTTCTTACAAAAGCATTTTCTACCAGAAAACTAACTTTTTTGAACAATTTTTAATTAGCTGTTATAGAAAAAGAACCATACTCGGTTAACTGATCATCTTTATAGAAACCTCGAATAGTAGCCCCAACATAAAAGCCATGTATTAAATTTGAGGCATTAACATAACAGTGATAATTCTATGGAATTTAAAAACATAATTATATAAACTTTTTTTGAAAGCTTGAAAAATCCGCTCAATGATTAAATTATTGATCAACTAGAAAAAAAAAGTTGTTTCTATTTTTACATACCTGTCTTCCACCGATCATCAAAATGATATTTAATGATTCTCTAAAGACTTTAAAATGAGATACACTTATGAAAAAATCCATACAATATCTGAAAATAGAAGTGAATGACGATCGAATTGGAATTTAAATTAAACTCAGATTTTGTTTCATTGCCATCAACCCAGCGCCCAACATCCAAGCTGAATCGTATTTGAAGCACTGAATTCTCTGATTATTTAAACCTCAGTAGAGTTAAGTCGCTTTTCAACGATTTTTTTAGGAATTCAAAACCAGTTATTCTGAAACAGGTGGAACGAAATTCAAAACACGATAAAATATCTTATGCACCTTTTCTTCCTAACGAGGTGTAAATGTCTTTTTAATATGAAATCATCGAGTTATTGAAGCTTGAATTTAAATCCTAAATGAGAATTTCAAAGGTAATGTGACTACGCTTTAAAAGAGTACGACGGGAGTTAAAGGCAAGCTTGGGGAGGTCATTTTTCTACGAGAGAATTGTGGAGCTTTTCAAACTTAAGCCCCTTCCTCAGTTAATACAACCTGGGTTCAAGAAAGTTAATCGTCGCATTCGTGTTAATCCCTGGTTTAGATCCGACTCTATGCTTCGAGAGAGCACAACTTTAATCTAAAGGTGAGTTAGAAAAGGGGATTTTTCTAGGGAAGAACTGCACAACATTTTTAAAATTAAGGTCTTCCTTTGTTTATTTAAGAAGATGGACTTTGAAAAGTGTTGAGGAACAACTTAATTTAAAGCATATATTTCAGTAAATTTCTTTGAAATTACGTTAAAAACACCAAGGTAAATATAACTGTGAATCAAAATTAAATTCCGAAAAGATTTTTTTTTTGTTTTCGAAAAATAATCGAAAAATATGTAGAAAATAACTTTAAAAACTCTTTTATAGATATGTATTAAAGGATTTTTAAAATATAGTAAAATATAAAAAAATATAAAGACTTCTTTCAAATTCCTTGCTTTACCTCGAAAATAAAACAGACGAAAAAATATCGAAATGACTACATTTTGACTTTAAAATTTCGCTAATGTGTGGTATATGCCAGTTCAATATTGTTTAGAAGATCGGGAATACATGTTGACACAAAAAGAACAATGGAATGCATTCGGTTTAGCCACAGAAGTGAAATATAACTGTCCTATAAATAGGATATAGAGGAGAATGGGGTAAACCGGAAACCTTTGATTCTGGCAGTATTTGTTCGTTCTAGCGGTCAGATCTGAATTACACTCTACTAGTCAAGAAAAAGGAACAGTCATAGTGGCGTGTTGCAGCTGTTGAATTTACTGCTTCTGTGAAGGTTTATTTGTTTTAAGACGTCAACTCTCTAATGTTCGTTTGATTTTAAACTATCCTTACTTAAAAATCATTACACTTTTAAGAACCAGTTTTTGACCAGCTTATTATACGCTTACTAAGGATTTATACCCTATCAAAGAGTAAGGATTTACTGCAATAATTGCGCTTTTTCTCCTGTTAGATTGCAAAAATTGCATCTACATAATTTTTCGGTTTTATCAGTATTTTTAATTATTTAAATCTTCGCCACCAAAGTTTCTTTCATCTCGTGTGGCATTTCTGGGAACTTTTGAAATTCAAACGGTAATTTTTAGCAGTTTTATTAAAAATCTAAATTGTTCTTAATTATTTACTTTGTAATCGATTTAAATATTAATTGTCTTAACTTTTGATGTCTTTTCCATTAATGTTTCAACTTTATTAAATTTTAAATCAATTTTTTCAACGGGATTATTTCCTCGCCATCTTGTTTCTGCGTATGAATTTTGGCGTTATTAGGCTTTGGCATCTCTGGCTGGAGGCATTTTCTTTTATGTAATTTGAATTTTTTGTGCTTGACTGAACGAGTGGTCGGTGTTTGTTGCAGCTGCGGGCCCCAGGGCCGTTGGGCCTCTGGGGGCTTGCCCCTGAGTTAATTTTTTCGTTAATAATTCATTCATTGAATCTTTTGGATCTGAAGCTGAAGTATATTTTTTTCGTTGGTATTCCTTTAAGGAAACAGTATGCGAAACCACTGTGATGAAAAATTTAAAATGTAATGAAGGTGTTTTCTACAGTGCAATTCCAGAACAATCTGTGAATTAAAATGCTGTTCGTAAAAGAAAGCAGTGATTGCTTCCTTATTTTAAAAACTCTGCTACTTGGTGGCATGAACACTGTTTCTCATCAGTGATCCTGAGTAATGAGTGCCTATCACCTCTTTCAAAGTCTGCGGTTTGTGTTATACCTTCAGCATTTCTCTGTTTCATCGTAATATTGTGTGCTGCAAATGAATATAAATTGGTGCTTCATGATCATGTTTTACGCTACAAGTTCTGCTGTGTGTGTTTTTCCCATCTTCAGCTTTTCAAATTTTTTTTGAATGAGTGGTACACGTCTAAAATTGCTGATGCAAAAATGAAAGTGTACATGAAAAAGCTTCAAGTATCATTCTAGGTTGAATACAAGTCAGATTCATTTAAAGAAGTGTGTTCATTAATTCAAGACGTTTTGTTATGTGGCACAGAATAGTCATCAATATATTTTGTTTCGAATTAAGGTTGTTTTTACATAGTGTACTAAGTTGCAATTATTAGGCCTGAAGGGCTGATATATCTATGAGTAGCTACAATTTTTATTTTGGTTAATATATATTTGGTCCTGTGCATCATTTTTATATATGTCTAATTTTATGGCAGTAAATAATTCAATATAAACAATTGTTGAATAAAAAAATATTTAAATTAAAAAACTTTGTTTTTCTTTAATTGTATTAACGCAATGTACTAACTGTGTTTTCAGCAATTTAATTTCTATAGCGGCCAAGTTTTTCAGGTCTGCAAAGGTAGGTGATTTATATGAGTGTAGCTAGAATTGCTTATTATTGTGTTTTATATTTCAGCACCCAGTATTGATTTAATAATTTATATATATTAATCTAAATTTTTACATTGGGCACCTACCTTGCATTAACGTTTTATAATTTCAACCCACCATCCAATATCTCCGTTTTCTATAACCTCTGCACTCGGGGTAAAACCGGGTACTCCAAGTGACGAAGACCGGCACAGTCAGTATTGATGATACCTCCGATTAAGACAATAAAAACACGTCAGACGTTGATTGTTTATATTTTAATGATGCATTTTCTAATTTAAATAAAGAAGAATGATTAATTCAATGTAAAAACTGTCTTAGTTGTGCCCACGAAAGCCGCAGTGGCGCGGAGGAAAAAGACAACTGCTTGACATGTGAATTTTGTAATTAATATTCTTAAATTGCCATATAAAATAAAAATGATTGCAATTTTTCCCTGAAAATCGAGTTTTTCTAATTTTTCATAACTTTAACATGTGTACCCGGTTTTACCTCACTAGTGGGGTAAAATCGGGTAGTTTGACTTTTCTTTATATAAAAATCATTCATAAAAAAAGTAATGAAACTGTGGCTTTTCTGGAAATATATATTGTACTCCGATAAACTATGAATATTTTAATAAAATATGACAAGCTCTCTGTCGAATATTTTAGCTCCAGCAGGTCTTCAAACCTTAGCTACCCGGTTTTACCCCACTTTCCCCTAACTAATCAGAATCGGGAAAAATAAGTTTTCAGCAGATTCGATTATTTCTCCTCTGGTCGTATTTTTAGAATTATTTAAAAATGAATATTTGTGGTTTTGCGATTCAGTAGGATATGCCATTTTTTGTCATTCATCTTATTTGACAACATTTCTTTTAAAAGCCTTATAAAAAACATGAAAAAATCTCCATTGATCAAAACTTTTAGAAACTGCCCAAATTCATGATAGTGGCCTAGCAGTTATTTCAAAGGAACTAAAGTGAGCAATTGATGCATGCAAAGGTAGTGAGAATCTAGAATTCGAAATTATACGTTTTTCTTTCTCTCTAATTTTTAATTACAAGATATATTTAAGAATCAAATTACAAGATATATTTAATAACCCAAATTACAAGATATATTTAAGAATCAAATTACAA